>PVJA010017478.1:0-41540 GCA_004027025.1 Myocastor coypus | reverse complement strand
ATACGGGCAGAAGTAATAGCAGAAAGCTTCCCAAATATGGGGGAAATCTGACATTCAGCTAATCAAAGCATATAGAACTCCAAATAACATCAACCTAATTAAAACCATGCCCAGACATATAGTACTCAAAATCCCAGAAATTCAGCACAGGAACAGTGTACTAAAAGCCACTGGAGAAAAGAAACCGATCATGTTTAAAAGAAAACCCATCAGAATAACAGGAGATTTCTCGTTACAAATCATCAAGTGAAGAAGAGAATGGAGCAAAGTGGAAGAAAACCAATTCCAACCCAGACTGATATACCCTGCAAAACTCTTTCAAGTGTAATGGAGAAGTGAAATACTTCCATGAAAAAGAACAGCTAAAGAATTTCATGATGACAAACTCAGCCCTACATAGACTACTAAAAGATAATCTAGAGAAGGATCAAAATGACTACAACTCCATGAAGGAGAATGGAAAGAACCTACCAGTAGGGCAAATAAACACAGGAGAAAAAGAGATATACAACAGCGATCTTTTAATTATTCTTTTGTATACAGCAGCAAAATATTTCCAGCAGTCCATACTCTACAAATGAACTGCTCATGCACCCTATGGGTCATGATTCTGTCCAAATCTACAGGGTGGATATCAAGGAAATAGCAGTAGCTCAGTCCTACAAGTGACATTTGGCCACCAGTAAGTATCATGTGCATAACACACAGCTTAATTCTATTTGATCTGTTCCCTTCTAGGCTGTCTCCCCTCCCTCCAGCTCTCAGACCTCTTCCCATTTGCCAGAGATCTGACTCCTCAGTTCCTATTGGCTGTCTTTTATTTTGCTCTTTGGTTTATTTATTCTTTTGGTTTTAAGCTGTGTGTCTGATTCGCGCCACTCCAAGTTGCAGTCTCAAGGTGCATCTCTTTTCCTGAAAGTGACCTGGTACAGAGAGCTCAGGAAGGACTCTGTATTGAGAGTCTTTGTCATGCCCAGGAAGTTTATGTTTGTAATATCATGGAAAAGTGATTCGAATTTTAGTGAGTTAATTCCAATCTATCACATCTAACACTATCCACAGTGAGAATAAAGACACTAAGGCATATTTTTACTTATGGGGAGCCAAGGGGTCTTAAGTCCAGCGTTGATGATAGCTATCAGGAACAAAGGCCTTGAACCAGGGCCTGAACCAGATTTTATTCATTTGTGAAGCAGGGGGTGGCTTGAGGATGAGAGACTGTGGAGTGGGGGAAAGTAGGTGAGTGCCATGAGCTAGGCGAGGTAGGAGGCCTGAAGTTACCTCTGCAATATGCTGAGAGAGGGATCTGCAGAAAAAGTAATCTGCATGATTACTGAGGTAGTATCTAATGTCTCAGGGTTGGTGTTTCTGTTCTGATTTATAAACTTTCAAGCCCCTGGAAGTCATAACCTCTACCTAAGGGCTCCATCCTAGTGTCAGCATAGAGCATTGGGGGTTCACCCAGGCTTGTCCTGGCTCACACAAGTGAACAACAGGTGGGGCTCTGGGGAAACTCCCCTGTCATCTTCAAAGACCACGTAGCTTAGCTGGACCGATATGCATTGCTTAAAGCTAATTGAAAGGAAAAGGGAAAGTCCTAGCCCTCCCTCTCTGTACATGTCACTATGTGGAAAAAGCATCAGGCTCAGCCAAAATTGGGACAATGGCTCCTCTTTAAGGAGCGTGGTCCAGGTGGTCCTCCACAGCTCTGGCTTATTCTGCACCCTGATGCTGTGTGGCTTCCTCTGCAATGGAGGCTGCTGGGCCCCACCTGTGTGCCTGGGGCCTGCACAACGCCAAGGACAAATTCGCCACCCCAGCTGCCCCTGGAGCTCTTCCTGAAGCTGTGGAAGCCAGTCTGGTGGCAGGAGAGGGATGAGAAGTCCAGGGGAATCTCCTAAACCTCAGCATCCTGAATCCAGGGCTCAGCCTAGTGCTGGGGACAGACTGTGGCTGGTGGCACAAATCCATTCACTCTGACTGTGTCTGTCCTTAGGGCTTAGCCAGGACAAGGTGAGGGTGCAAATCCTGGCTTCCCTCACCTCAGGTGAGGAATTCCCTTTTGCACCTCAGTTTCCTTCTCTGTCATAACTGTACTCAATAGGAGTCCTCAAGGTGGGTTGTAAAACACAAATGATTTGCTCTAAAATCTGTGAGAAGCACAGAGCAATGCTAAGAATAGATGTAAAGGTGATGTAGAAGGGTGACTGAGCCCTTTGTCTGCCTGGGAACATAGACACGGGGTTTCAGGGTCACTGAGCACGGTGGGTGGAGGAGCCCCATGGGGAAGGAGCCTTAGTTTGGCTGTAGAGTGAGGTGGGTAGTATTTCTCCCCTCAATACTTCAGGTTGTGGCTGCTGGGGAGATGTCAGTCATGTACCAGTTCCCCCAGCTTCTGTGCCCAGGCTACCTCCTGGCCCATGGGTGAAGCCTCAATGTCCTCAGCATCCACAGATGGCCCCCAGGGTGAGTTCTCACCAGCAGAGAACCCTTGTTCTAGACAGAGTTAGTGAGGGCCACACAGCCATCCAGAACTGCTGACCCTGGGAGCAATAAGACCAGAGGGGCTGCAGCCGCTGAGTGTGCTCATGTGTCATGGAAAAACAGGTCTAAAAACAGAAGGAACCAAAATACTTTTTACCAACGGGAAACATCCTAAATAACAGTGTTTTCATAGCCTGTGATTGAGGTTGATGAGGATTGATGAAGCTGTCACCTGCAGGACCCGTGAGCTGGTGGCCCTGAGTGTCTCCCAGTATGATGACAAACTGTGGCTTTGCCCCCTGTGCCCCATGCCAAGAGGCACACTAAACCTCATGTTCCAACCTCACTCTGCGCCCTGCCCGGTGCCCTCCTGCAGAGAAGTTCCCACGAGGCCCCCAGCTCTCTCAGGGAATCCAGGAATGCTGGAATCTACCCAGATCCTGGGAAACAGCCTCAAACCATTTTCAAGGTGGTGGCTATCAAGTAGCCTGTTCTGTCTCTGTCTCCATCTCTATCTCTCTCTGTCTCTGTCTCTCTGTCTGTCTCTCTCTGCCTTTGTCTGTTTCTCTATCTCTTTCCGTCTCTCTCTGTAATGGGTTTGCTGAGCAGATTTCTCTGGCCACCTGAGGATCTTATTAAATCCATATCTTGACCTCACACTGCTCCCTGGCAAGCTCCCATGTGACACTGCCAGTCCTGTTCCACCCGTTACTAAAAATCCAAGTGCCTGCCATACTTCAAAACCACTTCTTTCTCAGTCCCTAAAACTGAGGACGGTCAGCAACACTTCAGAAGCAACAGAGTGGCATCTTTAACAGTGGCAAAATGAACAGCCAGGGTGGAGTTCTGCTGTTCACAGCTCACGCACCTTCTCCTGCTTCCTGGTAGGCAGAGGCCAATGCCTTGTGGCTCATGCTACAGGGTTTTCTTTGGCTTTATCTTCCCGAGCCTGTCTGGCTTTCTAAAGGTGCAGCAGAGCACGAACTCCTTTCAAGGGCCAGAGGCAGAGGGAGTGGGAAGGGAGACTGGGAGGAAGGGAAAGGGGGTTGCAGAGTCCAGTTGAGCCCCCTGGGCCAGTCTCCATGAGTGGATGCACTGGTGGCCACCTGTGTGTGTTGCATGCAGGGAAATCCCTATGAATGGCTCTGGAGAGGCAATGGCTAAGGACACTGCAGCAGACTGAACTGGCTTCCCAAAGGCTTTGGCAAGTGCTCACAAAAGTGGTAAGGATAACCTGCGCCCTGCAGGCCCTTTATGACCAGGAGATTATGGCCAGGCTTTGCCACAGCCTGGGGGTGCCGTACAAGGAGGCCATTGTATGGCCTGGGCATTCATATTGAAAATAAAATATCAGCTGGGTGGTCTGGAATAATGCAGGCATTTCTGAGTCCAGCCAAGCGTCTGTGTGGCAGGCGGGTGCACAGATTACCCCAGCAGGGTCTGGCCTCACAGGGCTCAGGAGGGAGGGTGAGGACCGAGGAGGAGAGGCCTAGTGATCAAAGCGACTCCAGGGCCAAGGAACAGTTTATCTGGGTCTGGGACACAATGGGGTGAGGAAAGCTGGAGCCAGTTTCCTAGAGCTTCCCTAAAAGCTCTGAATTTTAGAGAAAATGATCTCACCCAGCACTCTGGGAAACCATAATGTGAGGAAAACACTGTGTGGTTCTTGGGAACCGAAGGATCCAGTGACCACACACAGGTCAGGGTGGGATCTGGAAGGACCGGTTGCTACCTTGGCCTTGACCTGGAAAGTGACCTTGGGATGATGGCCCCATTAGTGCTGAGGCCAGGGCCTGATGAGGAGCTGCAGAGGCTGACCTCCCTGAGGTTGGTTGCCATCTCGGTCCTACAGGCAGTCTTACCGACACTGGGCCTCCATCTGCACAGGAATTGGCTCCTCATGGCTGTGTTCTGCTCTTCTCCACAATTCCAGTTCGAGTCCTTGTGTCACCAACTCTCCAGAGAGCAGAAACAAAGGAGGTAGGCATCAAGGAGAGGGGGGGTTGCCAGGGGAGTTGGCACTCCTACTTGTGAAGATCAGGAATCCCACTGTAGATCCTCCACCGGTCCAAGGCTGGGGCTAAAGCGTGGCCCTGTCCAAACCTGAGCCTCTGACCAGGGAAGAGACAGTGTGGGTATGACTCTCTGCACCAGGCCTGAGATCCAGGGCCACTGGTGTGATTCTTGCTGTTTGAAGTGCTGATGTCTGGGGCAGGAGAAGAAGGGTATTTGTTCATTGCAGTTAAGAAAGAGAGAGTTCCACGGTGCCTGCCCACCTTGGGGATGGATCTTCCTCACCCAGCTGGCTACCCTGCACCAGCCTCCAGAAGCACCCTGTGGGTGTTCCCAGCAGTGCCTCCACAGTGCTCTAGGGTTTCTTGAACTATCACATGCTGCTGCAGACCTGAGCTCCTGATTCAAAACCATACATAGCCATTCTGTTATAGTTTCCATCTAAGTGCCCCCCCCAAGCCCTCCCTAGATCATAGGCAGGGCCTTTGGAAGGTGACTGGGTTGTGGGGATGCTACAGCTGGCTTGCTATTAGGACGTGGGCCCTGGTTGGTAGCAGTGGATGTGACATAAAAGTTTATTTCTCCTTCCCTGACTCCTCCTTTTTCTCTCTGCTTCCTCTTCCCCATGCTGTGAGCAGCTCTTCTCCACCAGGCCCCTCTGCCACACCTTTTTGCCCCGGAGCAGCCAACCATGGGCTGAAACAGGAGCCAAAATAACCCCCTCCTTCCTTACCTAACCTATGGGTGTTGGATAGTTTCTCCCACCAAGGAGGAAAGTAATTGGGATGGATTCTCTCTCCCATGAGCTGCTAAATTCAGGCCTTTGTGACTCTCCTGGGCTCTTTTCATCTACACTCCAAGCAGCTAAAAAGAGACTGAGTGTATTCAATTTATGCAGAGAGGCCCCATGGGAAGGAGGGGATATGAGTCAGGAGAAGAAGCCAATGCCAGCGCTTAAGGAAGAGGGAGAAGAGGGAGAGGGTCAACACTTCCTGGGGATGTCGCTTGGGGGCTCCCATCTAAGAGTGAGGGAATGGAGCACCTGGTGGACAGGGCCCCCTGACAGTCTGTCCTCAAGGTTTCCATGGAAGGCACTGCTGGTCCAGTTCTGGGTTCAGCTTAGTCAGCAAGGACCCCCTGTAGCTCTTGTTCAACTTCCATGGGTAATGTTTGCATGTCTGGGTAGCAGCAGATGGTCACAAAACACACAGGTGACCCCCTCTAGCAGTACCCTAGCAAGTCTGACCTGTTTTTCTTGGTGCATAGCGACTGGAAGCCATGTCTGAGGGTCCGTAAGGGATGCATGCTGTGTCGTAGGGCTGTGCACACCCATGAGGACTGGGGACTGCCCCTGCCGTGCTCTGCTGTGGGTGAGCAGGATGGGGTGCCTCGCACACACGTGGGGCTGCCTCCCACCCCGCGTGCCTCACCACACCGGGCCTCTGCTTGGGGCCTCGGGTACATTGGCCACATCTTGCAAAATATTTAGTTACATAGATGGATTCCTGCACACATGATGTTAATCCCTTGTAGCCCCAGGATTTAGAAGTGTACAATGGGCTTGAGCAGCTGGATGCAAAGCAGGTTAACTGTGGGAAGAGCTTAGTATGGCCCAGTGACTCCAAGAGGCAGCACGAAACTGGCGGTGTGGCTCGTTCTGCTCCAGAAATGAAGGGTGGGTTTTGACGATTCTGTGTTCCAACCCACAGGTTTTATCTCAGACCTACAGCTTAGCCTGTCTTGCACCCCCCCCCAATATTTTCCATTTCTAGCATAGATTTGCACCAATCAGAGGGATTCCCCATGTCTGCGCTGAGCCACCTCCAGGTGGGCTGGTTGACTGACACATTCATTATTCAGGAAGTCGCACTGGAGTGTGTCCTGAAGACCAGCAGAAGGGGCTCGGCGCGGCTGCTCTTTTCTTGCACAGTCCTGGTGTTACAGGTTCTGCCCCTCTCCTGGGGCATCAAGGCTTCCTAGAAAACACAAACTTCCTTGTTCCACCTGACTTCCAATTGGAGGTGACCCACAGGCCAGGTTTCCTCATTTTAATACAGAAAATTATAGAAATAGTTCAGATGTTTTTATAAGGATTTATGAGATTCCAAATTCCTTTTATAAAACAAGGTTCAACAAAAGAAGGGCAGCTTCTGCCAGTGACTCTCTGCTTTCTTTCTTCCCCTTTCCTGAGGTGACTGTCTGTGTTTCTCGTATTTACCCGTTTAGAAAACTGTGTGGATGCCAGGGAGATAGCTCAAGAGAATAAGCGCTTGCTTGGCAAGCACAGGGTCCTGAGTTCAATTCCCGGTACTGCCGAGAAAACTGCGTGGATGTGCAGGAGCTGGTCTGCCCAGTGCCCCGGTCAGGGCGTGCAGCCTGCACACCCTGCCCCGGCTGGTCTCTGCGGAGTGTCCCCACCTCATTCCAAAGCACTCAGCACAGAGACTTCTGCTGTGTTTTCTGGAGAAGCAGATTCCCTGGGAGGTGGGCAGACAATGGGGGATTCTGCTAGGACTCGGCTCATGGGGCTGCAGAATCGGCTAAGCCAGTGGTTCTCAACCGTTCTAATGCCCTGACCCTGCAATACAGTTCCTCATGTTGCGGTGACCCCAAACCAAATTCTCATTGCTACAAATCAAACATAATTTAAACATAGTGATTAATCACAAAAATAGTATTTAATTATATGTTGAGAAATATTTATTACTAATTCCAATAAATAACATTTCACCATGGCATAGCGTAGGTTTAAATATGTATTTTCCAATGGCTTTAGGCACCCCCTGTGTTTTGGTGGTTCGACCCCCCCCACCCCGGGTCTGAGACCCACGGGTTGAGAACCCCTGGGCTGAGTCTCAGCCTCAGCCTCAGCAGATCTGGCCTGAAAGCAGCACCTTGAAAAGCAGAAAGAACCTGGGCGTGGTGGCACACGCCTGTAATCCCAGCACTCGGGAGGCTGAGGCAGGAGGATCGGTGCAAGTTCAAGACCAGCCTAGGCTACAAAAAGTGAGCTCAAGGCCAGCCTGAACTGCACAGTGAGACTCTGTCTCAAAAAGACAAAAAAAAAAAAAAAAAAAGAAAAGCAGAAAGAGCTGCCGCTGAGTTTGAGTTCCAAGGCAGGAAGAGGCTGGGGTCAGCTCCAAGGCAGTGTCAGGCAGGAGGGATTCTATCCTGCTCTCGGCAGGCTCAGCCTTTAGGTTCTGTCTTGTGGGGAGCTTCAGCGGATTGTGGGAGGTCTTCCCACACAGAAGGCGCTCCACTTTACCTGCCCCCCCCCCAAGGTTTGAACTTTAATGCCATCCAAATGCACCCCTGCAGAGGTCCCAGGATGATGAGTCACAGATGTCAGGCACTCTACAACCAAAATGACCATCGTAATTCTTTACTTCCTTAGTGACTGTGTCACATGGGTGAGCTGAAGCTTGCCAGCCAACTCTCTGACCATGGATATTTGCCTCTCTTACAATATTTGGTTACCACAGAGGAGCTCTGTGATGAACAACCATACATAACCCACTCCCAAGAAGGGCAGCTGAGGCACAGAGGGGAGAAGCACAGGCAGCCACCCCTCCCCACGGGCTGCTCCCCTCCCACCCCACCAGCACTGTTCAAGGCACTTGTTGCAGTGGGAAATGGCTGAGGAGCCAGCACCATGACCCTGGCCGTGGAGTCCCGCCCAGCACCACCCTGGACCAAGAGAGCAGCTGATGGGGTTTTGTGAGAGAGCAGGACAGGGAAGCCGTCTCGCCCGGTGCTGGCTCTGTGGACTCTTGTGGGCCTTGAGTTCCCATGTGGAGAAAGCAGGGCTGCAAGTAGCACCAGCAATGAAGGGAAAAGATGAGCAAAGAGATGCAGAAGACGACAGTACAGATTCCATAGCGGTTTGCCAAGCCCCTGGATCGAGCTGGGCCCCACGCAGAGGCTACGCTTGTGTTTTTCAGGGAGGAAAGCAAGGCCAGCTCCTCACACACCAGTGTGGGCGGTTTTCCCTCATGTGGCCCAATGCACCTTCAGGGCTGAAACACAGCTCCTGCCTTTCAGGATGTGTGGGTGGGACTGGAGGTGGCCAGGGCTCGAGGAAACACTTAGCGAAGAGCAGCGTCCCACAGACACTGCAGCGGATGTCATGGGCTTCCACATCCACCAGTCCTTAGCCTGGTCTTCCCTGGAGCCAAAGATCAGGACCAAGTGCTTCACTCTGGCTGCCACCCAGGGACCTTATCATGTACCCGCGCCTTTCTGAGGCCCTTGAGCAGAGAGAAGGAAAGGAAGGGGGAGTAGTCAAGGGTGACCGAGGTGGCTCAGTAGGGGCTGGGGGTGCTGGGGGGCACCAAGGGACAATGATCATTGTGCCCTCAGGTGTGGCTCCCTTTTTGCAAGCCATCTGCAGGCAGTGGCGGGGCGATCCTCACCTCTGCTGGGGACTACCACTCAGCTTGTTTCCTTATACTGGGAATTGAATTCACATCCTTCACACTGGCTGTTTTTAATTTTTTTATTCTGAGACAGGATCTTGCTAAATTGCTAAATTCCTGGGCTGGGCTTTAATTTGCAAACCTCCTGCCTCAGCCTCCAGGAGCACTGGGCCCACAGCCCTGTGCCACCCCCATTCCCCCAGCCACCCATAAGCTTCTGAGGCTGGCTGACTCTGGGTTTCTAAGGACAGCAAGCGCACTACTGTCCAGATGTCTGGCAGGCATCTGGTCCCCAGGCAGGTTTATCCACCAGCTTTGCAGCGATGTAGAGAGAAGCTGCCTTTGGCTTGGAATAAGCATAATCCTCCATGCAGGCATCGATCCGAATTCCACAGAGGCAGGGTTTAGGGGTGGCCATCTGGTGGAAAGGAGGATTAGGGACTTGTTTTGGGGCTCCCTTCACATAACGAGCACCCCAATCTGTCTGGTTGTGGTACTATGGGGGGGGGCAGCTTGAGGGGTTGCAGAGACTGCAGGGAAGCTAAAGAACACCAGTCCTTGCGCGGACACCCTGCACAGAGGACACTGACAGGCGCATGACTGGAAACATGGCAGAGCCAGCGCTCTGCCTCCCACAGAGCATGCCTCGTCCTTACAGGTTGTGTCTGGGGAGAACACCAGCCACTCTCACTGGGTCTCCTCCCTGGTCCTGCTATGTAGGACACAGGACGGTCCCTGAGCCCAGCTGGGAGACATCTATCGAGCACAGGATTTACAACTCGCAGGGGTTCATGGGAAACACATGTTGTCAGAAACTCATTGTCAAAGAGGAACATTTAATGTTGGCAGAGGACAAAGAGACAAGAGGTCCAAGTGTGGCTGAGAGGGTCCTAGTCAGGTTGGACAGAAGAAATAAAAGCTAGGCAGGAAAGGGGCGGGAAACCACAACTGAAACTTTACTTGTAAGAAGACTATAACTTCTGGGATTGGTGGAAGTGACCCTAGGTAACCCCCTGTCAGCCACCCTTGAGGCTCCACTGAGGCCCCTTTCCTTCCAGACTCTCCCACCTGAAATTCCTCCGGAATGCTGAACTCTATAAACTGGCTTACTCAAGAAAGCAAAGATAGGATCCTAAGGTAAAGAACAGGGTGAGAAAACCCAAAGAATGTTTAAATTACATACTTAAAAGAAAGATTGGGCCCAAGCCTATAAGAGGGGCCAGTGACCTCCTGAGAGTGTCTAATTTTCCTGGGCTTCCCATCTCCTCAAAAGAAGCTCAAACATTTCCCATTCCAGAAACGAACTTGCTGCACTCTCTTGAGGACCCTGCTTTATTTCTTGGTCTGCGGGCCTGTGGACTTTTTAATTTCTGCCTGAGAAACCCTTCCCAAACCTCTTGCTGACTGAGTCTTGAAAACTTTCTCTGCAGGTGGGAATGGAGTGAGTTCCTGACCTCAGCTCAACACTCCTGGGGCCAGTGGGTGACACCTGGAGTTTCTGATGGGTGGAGGAGGGTCTCAGTTCTCCACAACCTGGAATTGAACTGCAGGTTTGCTAAAGTGAAAAGGCACTTGAGTAACTTGTGTCCCAAACCTGCAGTTTTTCTTGAAAAGTTAGTTATAAAATTCCAGTTTTCCTTGTTTCCTCTTCACCTGTCTTTGTTTTTTCTATTCCACCTCACAATTAAGGTGCTTCCCCACAGGGTGAACAAAAGCTGTTCAAAGCCATGAGCTGAAATCTTCCCCACATGGCAAAGTTTTCCTTTTCCCCTTGGGCCAGGAGAAGCTACTGGTGATAACTTAGGCAGAAGAAGTGATGTCTGTTACAAACATTGTACAAGCTGGGAATTGTGCACAGGCCTGTTCTCTCAGCACTCTGGGAGGCTGAGGCAGGAGGGTGGTAAGCTCTTATCCAACCTGGGCAGCTTACTGACTTAGTGAGACCCTTTCTCAAAATGTGAAAGCCCTGGGTTCATCAACAGTATCCCAGCAAAACAAGCAAACACCATGCCACAAAGGTACCATAACAGGGATGAGCCAGACAACATGGGTATTCACCACAGTCACAAACCACCAGATGTTACTATCAGATGTCACCATAGGTGTGGTCTCTGGTGCCAGAGATGGTTGCCATGGTAGCAAGCCCTGTACTCTTACTGACAGAATAAAAGGCAACAACCTTTTCTCCTTATAGCATCATAGGTCTCTGGCACAGCAAGCAAGAAAGAAGTGGTTCTGAATGGTTCCTGAAAATCAAGTTGGTCGTCAGGCTCCGAGGAGTGCCTGAGCTAAGGCAAGGAACCCAACTCACCTGGCTCACTGGCTTGCATGAGGGAGAAAGAAGACTCAGGATCAGTCAATATGAGATGTGTGGAGGGTTTTATTAGGCAGAAATGTAAGTGTACACTCAGTGCAGGCCCTTGAGAGAGTCACTTACTTTCTAGAGTGGGGACCATTTCTGCTTCTCTCAGGGTGGTGGAAAGCCTGGGAAAAGGTGGACCACTCCAGGCACTGGTCAGTTTTGTGGGCGTGAGTCCAGTTAGGGTTTTTCAATAGGCAATTAAGCATTTAAATACTCACAGAACCTTTTCCCACCTGTTCTTGTATCTTAGGGCCAGGGTCCTGCTCTTTGAGCCACTTCATGGGGTTTAGCATTCTGGAGGAAGTTGGGGTGGGAGAGGTCTGGATGGAAGGGAGCCTCAGCAGAACCAAGGGAAAGGTCAGCAAGATAGCTCAGTGGCCTAAGTGCCTGCTTCAGCAAGCGCAAGGACCAGGGCTTAATTCCTGTGCCCTCGCCACCCATGGGCACACTAAGCAAGTGACTGAGTCTGGGTATGGTGGTGCACACCTATAATCCCAGCTCTGGGGAGGCTGAAAGCAGGAGGATCAGTAGGAGTCTGAGCTGCATAGTGAAACCTTGTACCAAATACATTAAAACAAACAACAACAACAACAACAAAAAACTAAGCAAAGTTGATGAGGGATCCTGGGGTCCCTCCCACAAGGTTCTAGAAGTTGTAGTCTTCTTAAAAATTTAGCTAGGAGGATGAATTAGATTATGGCCCTAAGAACCACCAAAATATTTTTCACACTGAGGATAGCAGTGGGTAACACTAAAATTATGCTTGGAATGCCTGCCATTCTTGTCTTTTAGATTTGTGCTGCTTCTAATGTAATTTCAGTTACTGCTATACTCTCTCTCAAGTAAATGATTGCTTCATAAGAAAACAAAAAAGGATATTAAACGAGAGTAACAGACTAGGAAAAATGCCATAGGATTGACAAGCTACAATTTTGTACATCCTTAAATTTCTGAATGTCTGTAAAAATGTGTAACTGCTTTTATCAAATTGTATAGGAATTTATTAGAATATCAATGACTGATGGAAAATACCAATTCTAAGTTAAGTGTAAGATGTTTGATATTCGGTAAACAGTGATGTTAATCTCAAGTACATATGTTATAGAGTAGCAGTACCATGAAGTTTCTCTTCTGGAGGGTTAAAAATGGAAGTCTACAGACCAAAAATTAGAGAAAAAAAAAGGGGGGGGCTACAAGGATTGCAATATTTTGACCCTAGCCCTTCAAGGTCAGTGAGGACTTAGGACATAAGAGAACCTGTGCTGTAACATCCTATAACTCGGTGATTTCCCAAATTTTCTGTTCAAGGAGATTATGGGACCACACATCTATCTACATGGATAGATGATGTATAAAGTGCCTAAGGAGAGTCACCTAGAGAGAAAACATGCGCTCAGGCTTTCACAGAGAGCAGACTGGTCAAGCAATGGCTGTAACTCATCCAGATGGCTGACACTGACAACAGTTCTACAAAGCACTGTACATGGCTCCAAAGTAAATCACAAGGGGATTTGACTGACCTTGGGAGTTACAAAAGTTCCATACAGATTTTGTTTTAAATTGTCCTTAACCACCCAGCAGAAAAGCTTGACCACAAGGCATAAAATGTAAAGCTAGATTAGTATGCTAAGCTGTAAAAGGCTTAAATCAACAGGTTTCAACATGCCAGTTTTTGCCAATAACCCACTATGATTATGGAACATTGGACTATGTATACAAGTATTTTCTCTTAGTTCAATGAGAAGAAATTTTTTTGTACCAACAATGATTAGAAAAATTATCACATCTACACTCTGTGCTCTATATAACTACTAGGAGGACAACAGTATGCATTGTATCAATTATTGGGCATGTACTACTAACTTGCTTGCAAACTAGCATTGTTATTTCTTATTAAAAGTAATAAAGAATTTTTCCTGTTCAATTGCAAGTAAGAAAAAAAAAAAAAAAGGCTGCTGTTACTGGTCCTATTCCCTGTTCTGTCCGCGTGGAGGGTGTTGTGTCAGGGCGGACACGGAGAAAGCTGAGTGGAGAGGCCGGGCAACTGGGGTCTGTCTCCAGCCCGGAAGCGGCCCAGAGGCGTGGCTGACTCCTCTCTGGCGCCCTCTGCTGGAAAGAGTTTGGAACTGTGCGTCGCCAAGAGGCAGAAAAGGCTATGGACTGGCAGAGGACACCCAGAGGCCAGCGTGACCTCAGAGGCATGGATACAGCGGGGGAGGCCAGCAGCAGCTCTGCCAGGGTGGCAGTCAGATACCACTGAGGACGAAAGAGGCCCTTGCTAGGGCTCTGCCTGTAATCCAGGATGTTACAGGGTGGAAAGGAAGATGGTGAACAATGATGATCATTTTGGACTTTTGAGACAGGGTCTTGCTGTGTAACACAGGATGGCCTTGAACTCGTGGTAATCTTCCTGCCTTAGCTAGCAGGTGTACACCACCTGGCCCAGCTCACTCATTGTATCTTTTAAACATGCTGTGTGCAGGATGGGGAAGGGAGCCCCTCTGATAGCCCTGACAGAGGTGTCCTCAGTCTGTCTCCACCATCCCGACTGTGATGGGTCGATCTGGCCTGTACATGATGGCATCTCATGTGATATCTTTCCCCAGGGAGCTTGGCCACCCCATTGCAGGCTCACCTCCAGTGCTAGAATGATTGGCAGGAACCAGTTACTTTTCAAATCCACTCCCAGGGAAGTCTTTTCTGGGAGCTCCTGGCTGCTGCAAAGGTTGAAGCTTCAGGAATTTGGCTCATGGAAAGGAAAGATCACCTGCAGACTTGGGGCACTGGGGTGGCAGCCTGGTGTGAGTGAGGGAGGCCGTGCTCTAGCCACCTGTCTTCTTCTTCATGCCCTTGTGACTGGAAACCATAGAAGACTTATCTGGGCTTGGGGACCAAGGGCTAGAGGAAAGATACAGTGGACATGCTAGACCCTAGCCCCGATCCTGTGGGGTGACCCCTTCATCCTGCAGGATGACCATTTTGTCCTATGGAGTGACTACTTTGTCCTGCAGGGTGACTGTCCCAGACCCCTCCAGCAGGCCCCAGAGTGCCAGTGCCAGGTCATCCCCACCAGCCTCTACCCTGTGGGCCAGCCTGGGAGAGCACTCCGCCTGCTTCCCCCGCACCACCAGGTGTGGCACTGTGACCATCCTTCACCTGAAGGTCCCTGCTCTGCCTCATCACACTCCACCTCCTGTGTTTGCTGTGACCCCACATACACAGAGTTGGGGTGCTTGGCCTCAGGGAAGCCATGTCAAGATGCTGATACTGAGGTGGGAAAATGGATGATGCCACAGAGGAGATGGAGGGGACAATAAGAGGCAGCTGTGACCATGTGGCCTGGTCCCTTGGCCCCCTGGGATCTCAGGAGCTCCTGCGGACAGAGACCCAGAGAGGGAAAGGCTGCTGTCTGCTGGTGGGAACCCAGGGAAAAAGTCTCAGGATGAGGCCGGGGGACTCTTAGCATCTTAGGTACTGGAGTCCACAAGGCTGGAAGTTGGCCTATGCCCACCAAGTCATCTGCCTTGGTTAACGTAAGTATCGTCATCTCCCTTGGAGGAAGATCAGGTTGGAGTAACTGTGCCCTTGCCTTGGAACAATTGTTAACTCAGACCACAGGAGTAGGCTGTGAGCCCACGCAAGGCAGCTCCAGGGTAAGCTGAGTAGGCGGATGGAAGAGTCATGTGAAGAAATGTCACCCAGTCCATCATAGTGGTGGAACCCCCAGCCTGCCCAGTCCCTGTGCTGGTGTCAAGGACACGGAGCAGGACCTCGATGGCCTTTCTATCCACGAGGGCTCAGAGCAGCTGCAGGAGCTGGTCACCCCCACAATGTGCAAACAGACAGGCATGGGACTCAGAAGAAGCACTCAGGAAATAAAAATAAAGAATAAGGTGAGAGTAGGCCTCTGGTTCCCCATACCCGGTCACTTTATACAGCTCGCTTGTCTGTAGCTTTCAGCTCCCCTGGCTGAAAACACAGGATTCAGACATTGTAAGCATCCCAGGGCCGTTCTGAGCAGGGTGATGGAGTCCTGGTGGATTTGCTTGGTCCCTCCGGGGACATGAACTGTCCCCGTGCCATCATGTCCACAGTCTGTGCCTCCCACTTGGGTGTCATCTGGTGCCAGCCTTCTGGTTCAGGAGCCCTCATTTGGCTCTGTAATGACCCTGACCTGCAGCAGCAGGGGTGCCCATGCTGGGTCAGGCCAAACAGACATCAGGAATTGCTTATAAATGGTGCAGATCTTGGGTTAATAAGGAAAGAAGGAAGGAAAAAAAAAGCCTAGCAAGGGTGCTGAGCTCTGCAATGAGAATGAGTCTTCTCTCTGTGACAATGTGGTGAAGGCAAGTCTCTTAGGGTTGCTGCAAAAGTCACTGCCACCCTGGGTGCTGTGTGTTTGTTAGGTGTGATGGCCCTGAATAATAGGCTTTGGGGATCCAGAGCCATACACTGGGGATTCTTGCAGACATTGCTACTGATAAGGGGAGCTGCTATACATTTTCTTAAAAATTATCTTCAAGTTTCTACTGTCCTGTGCCTTACTAGCCTGAACAACCTCTAAAGGAAGCATATGAGTGACACTCAGAAAGACCTTTGTCTAGAAGGTCCCAGGACCAGTTGCTTTATCTGAGTTCTGGAGCTACCCAGAATCCTTTGCTACTTGTGTATACTTTCCAGTCCCCTGCCATAAGCAGGGTGGCCTGGCGACACCTGCCTTTCATCCATGTACACTGCTGAGGACAGGGGTGTGTGCGCCAGGATGGTGTGGGGTTCTTTGGGACAGCACCCAGTGAGGAGAGGCAGGGAGAGTTAGCCAGTCCTAGAGGAGCCCAATGTGTGGGAACAGGGGACAGGACAGAGGCCTGGGGGAGGGCATAGGTGCCTTGGCAGGGGCCCCAGAGGACAGAGTGCAAGGACAGCACAGGAAGGAGTCAAGGAAGGAGGCCAGCTGGGGTGTGGACAAGGTGGTGAACAGAGCCCGTGAGGGCCTGAGTGACAGCTTACTGTCAGCAGCTGACAGTTGGGTCAGGTTGGCTGTCTCCTGGCTTTGCCACTGTGGTAGACCAAGACTCATGGTGAAACCAGGGTGAGGAGGATCATGAATTCCATCTTGATCAACTCAAGTTGAAGATGAGCTAAGCAGCTCCCAGAACATGGCAGACAGCTAGTGGGTCCGTGGCTGTGGCACTGTTTGTGGTTACGATAGTACTCCAGCTGATGCTGAGAACAGGTGCCAGGTGTGGCCCCAGGGCCACCAGTGGCAGCGCAAGCATGGGACCTGCTGAGCCACAGGTGACTGATGTGTCCGCTGGGGCCCATAAGAACAAGGAGAGACAGATAGTCCCTGCCCTGGGCTGAGGGATTCACACTTGCTTCCCTCATGGGGAACACTCCACAGAAAATGTGGGTCACAGGAAGCCCTATCCAACACCACACAGCCACCAGCTGGACTGCAGCTCAGGGACCAGCTCGGCCTGGTTTGCTCAGTGCTGTCTGCTACCTTCTTGGTTTGAGCATCAAGATCCATCTACCCTAGAGCCAGGGAGATAGCTCAGTGGCATAAGCACCTGCCTGGCAAGCTCAAAGTCCTGAGTTTCATCCCTAGTATAAAAACAAACAAACAAATGATCCATCCACCCTGCCTGACACTGCAGACCCAACTCCCAGGAGTTCTGAAGACCCTTCTAGCCACAGCAGCTGGACAGCCAGGTCTACAAAGAGCATCCTAGGGAGTGGGTTCACCCAGTTTCCTGAAGAGCTTAAAAATGATGGACTGATGCAGAACCCTCTGTCAGAGCTCTGAGTTGCTGGGCAGGGCTGCAATGTGAGAGATGGAGACACCAGGTTACGGCTAGGGCAGAAACAGGCCCGAGAGCTGGCCAGTGGAGCAAGGAGACCCAGGGCCTCAAAGCCCAGGCAGTGCTGATGCAAAGGTGGGGACAGGGGGTGGGCTAGGGGTTGCCTTGCACGGAGCAGGGCCCAGAGGGCAAGAGGCCTTGCTGCTCACCTGGGCAGTGGTGGGAGCAGGGTGCAGTTGTCCTTGAGAAAGGGGGCATCATTGTGCTGCTAACTTAAAAAATTAGGCAAATTCTCAGCATACACAGCGATCAGATTTGTGTATTTCTGTGCATGTGTGCAGGGTGTGCCCACCACCTCTTTCTTTTGGGGGGCCACCCATTCCTTCCATCCTTGGGGCATGGGACGTTTTGAGAGGCCTCTGAGGCCTCTGTGCTTTTAAGGGACACTTTGGCTGCTTCAAGGAGTGGAGGGTGTTGTGCTTGTCCCAGTTGCTCAGAGCACACGACCAGCCCAGTGTCAGAGCCCAGGCCAGGAGCTTACTGGAACCCCTGTGCCTGCCTCCCTCCTTGCTGCTGTGTCTGGGTCCATGGGACAGATGTGGCCACTTTTATTTTGAGATGGAGTCTTTCAGGGTGGCCCAGGCTGGTGTGGAATATGTGTGCTCAGGAGAACCTCCCACTTCAGGCTCCTGAGTAGCTGGGACCACCAGCGCCACCAATCCAGGCTCTAGTGTGGATTCAGAGTGAGCCATAGCCTGTGGCACAAGGGTAAGTGGGGCACAGGGCTGAGGCCCTTTTGCAGACACATTAGCCGGCAGGAGAGTTCCGGCAGCTGAACTGAAGACCCATTGTCCCCTTGAGGTCTGCAATGGGTCACAGCCCAGCCCAAGCCTCACCTGCTTGTGACTCGATTTAAACATGCTTTTTGTCTCCAGGACAATCACAGAAGCTCCCTGTCTTAGTTACTTTTCTCTCGTTGCTGGGACAAATATCCAACACCAAAAATGAAAGAAAAAAAGGTTTATTTAGCTCACAGTTACTGGAGGTTTCATTCCATACTCGGCTGGGTCCAAGGCAGAGAGGCACATGGCAGAGAGCAGCAGTTCATGGAGGCAGAACAGTGACAGTGGTGACAGAGGCAATCGACCAACCAGGGGAGCAGAGAGCAACAGCCTGAGTCTGTCTCTCTGTCTCTCTTTATATTACATTCAGGCTCTCTGCCTCAGCCTATCCGCCTTAGGCTACACTCATAATCCCAGAAGTACTCAGACCCATAATCCCATCAGTACTAAAACTCATAATCCCAGTGGATCATGAGTCAAATCTCAAACTCTAGAAGTCCCCGCCTCATGATTGCATGAGGCTTTGCGGGGACAACTAGACATAAACCTGTCTGTCCAAGGAAATATTTCCTATACTATTTCTTTGCCTTGATGGGATAAATCAGGATCCCAGGATCCATCCCAGGTCTCCCACTGTCCCTGAGGCATTTGTGTTACTAGGACTTTTCCCTCAGGGGTGTGGGGCCAGTCACAGGGACCCTGAAATTGCACCCATGCTTTTCTTCTTTCCCTGTTCTCTCCTCTTCTGGCCCCTCATCTGGCTTTTATACTCCTGCCTGATATCTATAAAGGGCTGATGACAATGAGTAGAATGAAGGCTAAGGCAGGAGGTCAGCAAGGCCACCCTGTGACCCCTGTGTAGGTGCCTATGTGTGACTCTAATGAGCACAAGGGTTCTGGGAACCCCAAGTCACTTTTCAACTGTGTTGACTGTGTCCTGGCCACCTGCATGTATATTTGGGTGTCCTCAAAGAAGTCCTGGCTCATGACACATCCCTGCTCCTCCTGGACCTGTTGTCTGTCATCTGGGGACATTTCCTTGTTAAACACTTATTTGCATAGGTAAAATTAAGGACCACAGGGTCCCTGCAGAAGGACAACGGGAGATATCACCGCAGCCTCATTGACTTCATCCAGGATCAAATATGCGCCTGTCATTTTTACCTGCTCAGTTTAAGCATTAACTGCAGGGCACTCAAAGCCCAAGGAGCAGAGGTGCTAATTATCCTTAATGAGGCTTTCTCATCACTTTTAGCTTCTTGGTATCATTTCTGCTTCACAGCCACATGGGGAACTTGCACATCACGACTTGACTTTAGCGAGAGCGTTCCTGAACGTCACGAGAGTTGTTTCACGCAGGAGGGAAGAAAGACTTCAGGCCAGGATGTTAGGAAGACCTGGACTCCGGGAAGAAACAGCAGAGGCTCAACCGGAGGGAGGGCTGTGGCCAGCAGGTGGCAGTGTGGACCAGAAAATGAGAATAGCTCGGGCTGGCGCTCACACCACAGGTCTGAACTCCGGTTTTTGAAAGCTGCCCACCAGCAGGCAGCCGTTCCTTAGCCCTGAGGGGCTGCTGTGAGGCTCTGTACCCCGAGAGTGCCAGCCTATCTTTGGGGGACTCAGGGGCCAACAGAGCGCCCCTGTGGTGACCTCCTTCAGATGCTGACCATTTTTGGACTTCTTAGCATATACACTTACAAAATAGCTGACTTAAAGGAGAGGACTCCTGGGTCTTCTTGCAGCCGGCCTGACAAATCCCACTGTACCATGAGGGTATAAAGGCATCAACACAACCCTGTGAACAAAGGTGACGCCACCAGTTGGCCATATCAGCCTGGCTATGGATGGAAATTCAGTCCTTTCCACTCAGCTTGCTTTACACGAGGTGGAAAACTAAAGTGGAAGGCGTTGTTGCCACCTCTGATTAATCTTTGTTTCCTGGTTTGACTTTCGTTTCCTCCTTTGTCCCGTCTGTTTCTTTCCTCCACAGCGTTTACCCTGGGACACTATAAATGTGACAGTTCTGTGACATCACTGCTGGCCTCTTGTCAAATTCACCTCCTCGGTACTGTGGTACCTGTGCTGTCCCATGGATGTCTTTGTCCCTGGAAGAACTGTAGATCCAGCGAGGAGTTGCAGTTCAAGTCCAAAGTTGAAACACTGACAGAATTCCTTCCTGCTGGGGACAGAGGTTGGGTTTTTCCTCTTAAGGTCCACCCATCATTTAGGGGTATAATCTGCTTTATTCAAAGTTTACTGATTGAAGCACTAATCTCACAGAAATGTGCCATCCATGGAGACATGAGGATGATCTGGGTGGTGTGACCTGGCCACAGCGACTCATCAAACTAGCTGTCAGAAACCCCAAGTATTTGCTCCTGAGAGGATCCCTGAATGCTCAGTGTACACTGGGATGGGTACTGTCTCCTGTGTCCTCTCTCCTGCCTGTGATTGGCAGCACACAGAAAGCAGGCATAGGGCAGGGATGCAGGCTGCACTTGAGACCTGCAGGTACCAGGCTCCTGTGGCCTGCAGACTCCTTCCTCGGTTCCCAGAAATCTCTGGGGAGCCCAAGTCCTGCTCAGCACTGTGACCCACTGACCATCATGGGAGGAGGCCAGCAACTTCCAACCTGCTCCTAGGATTCAGGGTTGGGGAGCTGACTGCTAGGGACCAGCATAGCTCCTGACCGTGGGCAGCGAGCAAGGCCAGAGTCCAGGACAGAACATGGAGTGTTTTGCCATAATTTGCAGTGAGGAGCTGCTTTGGTCTGAGGCCCTTGTGAGCAGCTTGCTGGGATGGTTCCAGGTAGCTGGGCGTGGCAGTGCGCATATGTACTCCCTGCACTCTGGGACACTGAGGCAGGAGGATAAAAGTTGCAGCCCAGCCTGAGCAGCTTCATGACTTTGCAAGACTTTGCCAAAAAAATCAACCAATCAATCAATCGATCAATCTGGATTGAGGACATAGCTAAGCACAAAGGGCTTAGATTTGGTCTGCAGTGCCACAAACACAAATGAACCAACCAAAGGCCCCAGTGATGCCCCTCCTTGCACTGTGCCCTTTGCAATATGTGGCCAGGGTGCCCATTGCTCTGGTCTCCAGCAGGTTACCCCTCAACGGCAGATCCCCAGCTCATCTGTGTGTATCCAGCAGAGACGAGGGAACATCGGCCCAGTGAGTCCCATCACCAGCCCTGGCAGAACAGCGGCCACACGAACGGATGGCCCACAGATCCAGCGAGAGTGCAGCTCGCCTGGAGCTGGGGTGGGAGAACAGCTCTGTGTGAACCGCGGTCAGAGTGCAACTTACCAACAGATGACTGCAGCGCTAGGGACTGAACCTAGGACCATCATGCTGAGCTCCATCCCCAGCTCCTGTTAAAAATTAAATTTAAAAAAAAAAATTCACAACAGGGCCTCATTAAGTCACCAAGTTGCCCAGACTGGCTTTGAACTTGCAATCCTCCTGCCTCAGCCTCCCAGCATGCCGGCATTACAGGTGTGTGCTACCATTCCAGCTTTTGTAGCTAAACTCTAATTAGCACAGTTATGTTCACATGTAAATGAAGCCATAAAAATACTTTCTGTACTGGTGGACTCTCCCCACCCGGGAGCTGTCCAGGTCACAGGCTGTATAAGGCAACTCATGATTCAAATCCCATGATCTGATGATCTTTGCTTGCAGTCTCTCAGAAAATGTATATGTAGGCTGGCCATGGTGGCACACACCTATAATCCCAGTCCTTGCAAGGCTGAGGTAGGAGGATCACCATGACTTTGAGGCCAGGCTGGGCTATATAAGTGAGTTCAAAGCTGGCTCAAACTTCATAGTGAGACCCTGTCTCCAAAACAAAACAAAAAATGGCATTCGATTAGCAATGCCTAGCAGTAATAACTTGGTTAGCATCCTTGTTGCACACCCTGTCTCATGCTTCCAAACCACATCTATACCTCAGGCCACCCCTCTCTGAAGTCTTCAGCTGCCTCAGGTCCCAGGCCACCTAGCAGGCCATGTAGCCACCTCCTTTTAACCTGAGCCCTCAGCACCACCCACTCCCAGGTTACGGGATGGATTCTTTCTTGAGTACCTGGCATGTCCAGTCCCACGTCCCAGCTTTTCCGCTGGGTAGACTCAGAGTAGATAGTCCTAAGAGAGAGACCCAGGACCGCACTGTCCCCATGCCTGGCTCCTTTCTCACCACCAATGTGCCACTGGCAGAGGGTCCAAGTCCAGATCTGAGGCTTCCTTCTGGGCTGGTAAGCTGGGCCCCTAGGTGAACCCCAACTCCACTCCAGGACTGTCAGTGACAAATGGGCCAGTCGCCATGCCATGGGCCACTTGGTACACCTACAGGGCAAACCCAGGGGCAGTATCATCTCAGGATACAAGAATTCAGAGATCTTATTTAGTTTTGGTAAATTAAAAAAAAAAAAAAAAAAAAAAAGAACAAGATACTGGTGCGGGTATGCCACTCCGAATGAACTCTATGATAGGTCAACACAGTCTCCAATATTTCCATTGAGAGAACTGAGTGAAACAGAAGCTCTTTCCACAAGGAAGTCTTTGGGGTTATGCTGGTGTTCAGAGGCCGAACCATGGCTCCTGATCTGCCCATCCTACAGGTGGAGAAAAGGGTCTCTGAGATAGCACAACTGGATTGTGTTTCTCAGAGTCAGATAAGAATTCAAATCTCTGGCCAGCACTCCTGTGTACACAGAATAGGAGTCGTGCTCCTTCAGTGTGAGTTTTGAAATCTAGTAGGATTTTGACGTTCTAGGTCTTTCTTCAAGGCAGAGTTCAGCCAGGCATCATTTGCATTCCCAGAGGCTCTCTATCATCTGCCCCGCAGGGCCCAGGGCTCCTTGTGCGCTGTGCCAGCTCTGACACCCCTGCTTAGAGAGGCCCTGTGGCACCCTTCTCCCTAGAGAACCCAGAATGGAATGCGGCATGGGGCCCACTGGGCCAGCTGCAGTCACTGCCCCTTCCTACCTCTTGTCACGTGGCCTCACAGAGCTGCGTCGATATCACCAGGCCCACTGATCCTCTCCCCTGGTGCCTCCCATGGGCCTCAACCCTGCTCACAGCAGGATCCTCCTTGCCCTGGAGACCTCGCTCCCCTGCCAACCCCATCCCTACTCTCACAGTGTGGCTGAGGAGCAGCGGGCACAGGGAACAATGTCACTGATTCTGCTCACCTTGCTGACTGTTTTGAGAATCCCCCACCCCACCCAGGGCTCCCTGGAAAGCATTTCTGTGCACTGCTATCTACACTGCTGTGACTGTCAGGTTGGCTTCGAGCAACCCGTGTCTGTGCGTTACTACAGGTGCTCAGGTATACCTAAAGACTGGCTCCCCTGCCCCAAATTCACCAGCAAAACCACCCTGCAACCTGGAAGCAGGTAGTGCCAAGGGTCTTGGGCCCAAGAAGTCCTTTCTTGCCCTTGAGCCATGTGTGTCTTTCCCCTGTACATCCAAGGGCCCATCACAGCCAGCAAGGGATGTCACAGCCCTGCGCTATCCTCAGAAACTTCTTCCAACCTGGTGGCAAGCACTGTGTTGCTCAAGAGCTCTTTATTGCTAGCAGGAAGGATGCACGCTTGGCATCATGGACATGGTCTGTGTGTCTGTCAAGGCACGACCCAAAGGGAGGGGGCTTGGAATATAGTTATCCATGTGCACCAGGGAGAAATGAAAGACTGGAGTCTGTTATGGAGCAAGAAGAGGAGGAGGAGGAGGGTCAGGAAAAGGAGCAGGAGGAGGAGGAGGAGGAGGAGGAGGAGGAGGAGGAGGAGGAAGAACTTTTCCTGTGCACACAGGAAACTCATGCCCAGACCGGGAGTGCTGGGTGACTCTGGTTGGGCAGGTCCCCTACGACCTTCAACCATACTGGTAGCGGGATTGTGGGTGCTTCAGGGAGTTTCTCAAGTGGATGTTGAGGGGTGGGGCTTCTGTTTACTGACTGGTACCTTTGTGATCTTCAGGTCCTTGTGGAGCCTCGAGTAGCAAGGAAATCAGGAGAGGAGCTTGATTCATGCTTCTGTCCCCAGGAGTCGGGAAGAAGCTGGTGCCTGGTGCATGGGGAGGGGATCCTGTGAGCCTAATTGACCATCCTAGGCACTGCAGATCAGAAAGCCTGGCTGAGGGGTAGAGGAGGAACCTGGGGCCCTCAGGAGGAGTTGATGATGCCCTTACCTACTGTGTGGCTGCCATGCCAGAATCCTGAGGATAGCACCAGGGATTTAGCATGGGCACCAGGGAGAAATGCCCGGGCAATTTCCAGAGCTTCAGCTCTGACCATCAAGGATTACCTCAGCATTGCGTAGTTTTGAACATATAATTCCTGGTCTCTTATAGGTGGCAGCTGATGGCCATACTGGGTGACCTGCCCAACATAGAGAGAAAGGGATGAGGTAGGGGCTCTGTCATCACCCCCTGGGAGTCCCCACTGAATGGGGGAGCCTCTGTCTCTTACCCGCCCATCCCCACTCCTGCTCCCCTTCTCTGCTGGGCTGCCTGCTAGAACTGTGGACAGTCACCAGCTTCTTTCCTTCTTTCCCAGTGAGCTGTCTCCTGTGGATGCTCCGTGTTCCCAATGCCTGTGTGGCCTGATAGAGACTCAAACCAGTCCCCCAAGTGTGCACTTAAAAGTCCTGTGTAGAGGCTTCCTATGGCCCTCCAGAAGAAGGCGGGTCTGAGTCGCAGAAACAAATCCACAAACTAAGTGAAGGCACAGATGGCTTTGCCACTTCCTTTTGGGGCACATACATACATACATACATACATACTTCTCTTCATGGGAAAGCTTATTTTTAGCACCTCATTTCTCTTCTGGAATGTGAAGTCATGTTGATACTGACTGTAGCTTCTTTGAACATTACTAGATCGATTTAAAATATTTCCTTGATTTGCATTTTATTAGGAACGCTGTGTATAACTTTTACAATATCTGGTTTGTCCAGGGAACTGCTTGAGGTCCTTTATAGTGGCAGGCTGGGAAGGAATGCTAATTTGCTAAAGGCCATTTAGGAGGGGGCATTGTGATCCGCTTCTGGGTAGGTGGTGTTACATGGAGTAATAGAGCAGTAATATTACACACAGCCCGAAGGTTGTTCAAATAGCTTATCTTAGGGTAGCTTATCTAAGAATTTCATCTCTTGACATAGATGGATGCAGGAATGGAGGGGTGCGAGTATCCTGGGAGATGGAACTTGGTGGTCCAGGTGTTGGAGAGCTGGGATAGACCCAGGCTAGCCAGTGACAGGAAGCCCATCTGGCTGGCTAAAGGCGGTGCTAGGCAACTAGTGGTCACCCAGGCAACCATAGGGTTGGGCAAGTCCGGCAAGAGGGGGCAGTGGATCCAGACAATTGGACTGCTGGGTACACAGAGTGAGCCATGGAACCCAGCCATGGAGGTAGGTACTTCACAGACACCCAAGCAGGTGGCTGGCCTTAGGGACGTTTGTCAGCTGCGGGAGCAGGACATACAAGCCAGACAGTGTTCTAGGACCTCGGCGATGGTGCGCAGGAAACTGCCTAGGGAGAGATGCAGGGCCCCGAGAGCCAGGAGTTGGTAAGTGCTGGCCCAGGATCTGCTCAGTTCCCACCCAGGAAGGACTTGCCGCACCCACAGGTGACCCGGAAATGGGGTGGAGCAAGGGCTTCTTCAAGCTGGGCTGGGCTGCAGCTCAGTGGACAGGAGGCACACAGGGGTCTTGTGGGTGTGCAGGCAGGGGGTGGCAGTGAGTGTGGAGGGTGTGCAGGGTTCTGAGGGTACCCGTGCACACACACACAGGTCATCCCCTTCTGGGACCTGGAAGATAGAGTGCTGGCTCTGAGCAATAACCCGGTCCCCAACATCTGTCATCAGGGGCCAGGGTCCTACTTTCATTTTCTCAGCAGGCGCCTCTCGCATTTAATTTCCACCTGTCAGATGGGCAAACTGATAGGTGAGCTGTGACATAGCCAAGTCTTGCCCTGGCCACCGAACTCTGGGAAGAGCATTTGTCCTGCAGGAGCCTCCGCCTGCGTCTTCATGCTGCCCTCTTCTGAGGGGACCAGGCACCCTGTCCTCCTTGGGGCTTCTCTGCCAGGGCCCCTGCAGCAGGGAAGCAGCCTGGCCAGGCTGGAGACTTTACAGAAACAGCTGCTCGGCCGTGGATGTCAGTGGGTCCTGTGTGATGAAAGGACCTCTCAGTGCCCCGTGTAGAACTGGCCTTCTTTGTCCCTGTCTTCAGCTCTCTGTTGTGGACACATCTGGAGGGCTGAGGACCATTTTTGCCCAAGCCAAAGAATAATACATCCTATATTCCCCCCGAAGAGGCGAATGGAGTGTGGGCCACACCAGCGCAGGAACTGGACGGGCTCTGTGCTGGTGGACTACAGACTCACTCTGGGCTCTGACACACTTTTCTTTCCTTGCCAAACATCTGTGAGGAGTGAGCCGGTGTGTGCCAACTCCAGATTCCTTTCCCGATCCATCTGAGCGTATTTGCTCTTCCTCAGGGCCATGAAGAGACAGACTACGCAACCTTAATGGGCATGAAAGTACTTCCATAGAACTGCTTGAACTGCTTTCTCTCCCAGTGTCTTAGTCTGCCAACCACCAGATTACTTGTTCCCTACATGGAAACCTTTCTGTTGTGGCTGTTTGCGTGCTTTCTGAAACTAGGGGGTTCAGCAGAAACAAAAGCACAGTCAGCATTGCACACTGAGGCCCCCTGGCTGTGCCATGGGGTAACGTGGTCCTGGAGGACAGCCCCCTACACACCCTGAATCAGAATCCATCCCCAAGCATTCTGGTGTACATTCAACTTTGGCGAGCCCAGGTCTGAGGCTGTGGGCAGTGTCTGTCACCCACGGGCCTGTACGTAGCTCACAGGGGATCTTACATCTTGTCTTATGCTGTCTCCTTATCCCCGACCATACTTTCATTCTATTCGGTCACTTTGCATGGATCCATTTCTTGCATGAGAATATCAGGAAAAACTGATGATCTGCTAGTGAACTGACTCTGGTCACTGTCCAGTGACAGAATTGTACCGAATTCCTGCTGTGGGCCACAAACTGTTGTAGGGGCTGTGGACAGAGTGGGGACAGGGACCAAGTCCTGCGTGTGAGGGACAACACTGGCTGGAGAAGAGAGGAGTAAGAAGACAAGGGTTAGTGAAGGAAACCAAAATATAAAGAGCAGAATAAGAGATAACAGCAGAGAAATAGAACATTCTTGGTGGTGAAAAAGATTCAGAGACAGAAGGGTGAGAGGGAGGGCGGGTAAAAAAGGAACAAAGAAGGGTCATAGTCATGTACTAACCCCCCAAGGATAGTAAATATTATGTGCCACACATAAACTAATAAACTACAATTTAAAAATCAGGGGGAAAAAGGCCAGTCATGGTGCCACACACCTGTAACCCTAGCACTTAGGAAGCTGAGGCGGGAAGATTGGCAGTTCAGGCCCATGTGGGCCTTGTATGAGTTCAAGGCCAGCCTGAACTACATAGTGGGAGCTTGTCTCAGGGACAAACAGACAAAAATCAGAAATAAAAAGGCATCTTTTACAGTCTGTTAAGTGAAATAGCAGGTTATACAAAGTAGTATACAGCCAGTGCCAATTTTTTATTTTCAGAAATGCTTTAGAGACATCAAGGAATGGTCTCAAATGGCATTCACTTAACTTTTATTTATTTATTTATTTATTTATTTATTTATTTATTTATTTGGTACGGGGTCTCACTATGCAGTTCTGGTTCATATTGGGAATTTATATTTAATTTAATTCCCCTAAGTTCTTTCTTCTTTTTTCCCCTTGATGTACCTGATACCTTCCAGGCAGGCTACTTCACCCAGTTACCTGTTGCGCCCTCTGTCGATCAAGAGGAAAAGAGAGAAGACACTCTCATAGATCTGGGTCTAGCATACCCGGTCTGGATCTACCAAGTTTGAACTCATCCAGACGTGCTGAGCTTGGGTCTGGCTGCTGTGCTCATCTTTTTCCTGTTGCAGCCCATGGGACTGAGCCCCACAAATAAGCTGGGCCTGGGCTGGGTCTGGAGGGGATCTGCTAGTTGCCAGTCACAGAGCAGGTCACACACACACACACACACACACACACACACACACACACACGCCAGGCCTGGGCTGGGTCTCAGCTCAGGCTTCTAGTAATCCTCCTGTCTCAGCCTCCCCAGCACTGGGATTACAGGCATGCACCACTGCACTTGGTTTCAGGGTCAGCATGGCCCACCCAGGGCTCCAGGACTGGCATGGTATGCAGTACTGGTGATGAAATCTGGGTCCTGTTTGCCAGGCAGGTGCTTGGACCTCTGAGCTATCTCCATACCCCCGCTCACTTAACTTTTTACATTTGTCTTTGCAAATGAGACTCTGAGCACATTAGCTGCTTGTTTAGAGTAGTTTGTAAACTTGCACCATTAGATTTATTTTCTTTTTTTTTTTTTAAGAGGTTCATTTATTTATTTATTTATTTATTTATCTGTGGGACCAGGGTTCAAACTCATGACCGTGCACTTGCCCAGCAGGCACTTGTGCCTCGGAGCTATCTCCCCAGCTCCCAACAACAGAGGTTTTTTTGTTTTGTTTTGTTTTTGTTTTTTTGCAGTTTGGGGGATTGAACTCAAGACCTTATGCTTGCCAGGCAAGCGCTTATTCTACTGAGCTATCTCCCCAGACCTCTTAGATTTCTAAAAGAAGATGAAAAATGGCTCTAAGGAGGTGAAGTGAAGGCACAGTCATTAGATTGATGGCAGTGATCATTTCTCAATGTAGCAGCATCTCAAAATATGATGCCCACCCTAAGGACACACGATTGTATTTGTCAATTAAATTCAACTGAAAAGAAAGCAGAAATAGGGCCGGTGAGATAACTGAGGGACTATAAGCACCTGCTTAGGTAAGCACAAGGACCAGGCTTTGATCCCCAGCACCACATGCCACACAGGCCCCACCCCCAGGGCATGCTGAGATGGCCACCAAGTTTGGGCGTCATGGAACACACCTGTAATCCCAGCTCTGGGGAGGCTGAAAACAGAAGGATCACTATGAGTCTGCATAGTGAGACCCTGTACCAAATACATTTTTAAAAAATCAAGCAAGCAAGCAAGCAAAATAAGACAAAACAAAACAGATTGTGGGTTTCTGGAGTATTCCCAGTGGTTCCAAGAAGCAGCTATTGATGGGTGAGGTGGACTATATCCACAGATGAGGAAGATGGGTTTTTATCTTGTGTGGAGAGCCTTAAAATGAACAGAAGCCCTAGATGAGGGCTGGGGAGATAGCTCAGTAATCTAGGCACCTGCCTGGCAAGTGCAAGCATTTGGGTTTGATCCCCAGTACCACATGTCATGACAGCCCCAGAAACCCAGGCACACTTTGCTGGTCCCTAAGCTTGTAATCTCAGCACTGAGGAGGCTGAGAGGGGAAGATCACTATGAGTCTGAACTGATTAATGAGATCCTGTATCAAATAAAATAAATAAATAAATAGATAAATAAATTTAAAAAAGAAAAATTCTAGCTGCGCTTTCCCTTTCAGGAAGGTGCAGGGAGAGAGCAAACACTCACACCTCGAGGTGGGTGAGGGGCTGGGAGCAGGTGGCCCTGGGGACCCTTCCTCCCTGGAATGGCATGACATCCGGGGACTCACAGTCCAGCTCCACAGACCCTCACAGATGTGCAGACAGGATTGCACCAGACCCAGCAGCGGCGATGCTTTCCCAGAGAAAGGACCCGAGTTAAGTAGATTTCTGTTGCAACCAGTGAAATGTGCTCCAATGGATGACAGGCTTCTTAGGAATCGTTATTAGCAGCAGCAGAAATGGGTCTCAGAGTCAAAGCAGAGACTGCTGGGTACACAGAGATGCCATTCTGTGTCTCTTGCAAGAAGTCAACAGGACTCTCTGTTAGAAATCAGGGTTCTGGTGCCAGGGCATCTGCTCTGAGTTAACATTGCTGGTTCGTTTTCTTTTGTAAACCAAAGACTTGAATGAAATAAATAAAAGTCGAGTATTTGCTTGAAGTCAAAGCAGGGTGAGGTCCACAAGAGCCATTTTGAGTAAGAGCTTCTAAACTGAGACAGTAGCTCTTAGGTGAAGGTCGCCAACACCTGTGCTGTCCCGGGATCCTCCTGTCAGCTCCTGGCATGACTCAGGAAACCAAGCCATTGCTTTTATCCTCGGCCTTTCTCCCTTTGCTTCTTGGATGGGAAAAAAATAAGATAACATGCATCCTTCAATTTTCCAGTAAGTTCAGGTTGGCTGAGTGCAGAAGAGCCATTGTGGGTTGGGGTGGTCCCCTGCTTGCAGCAGAGAGCAGTGTCACCCAGGGAGGGGCTCTCAGGAGGAAAGGAGGCACTCAAGCCAGCAAGCCACCTACGGCAGGCTCTTTCTCTTCTGGGAAGCCACAGGACACCTTGCTGCTGGGCTCTGGAGAGAGGCCTACTGGAGAATCTCTTGGCCTTGGCCAGAGATGTCTAGAAATGCTCCCCAGTGTAAGTGCTTCCAGCCACAGCCTGTGCCTGCCTCGGGGGAGGAGACCAAGGCTTGCAAAGGGTGGGGAGGAGACTGGTGGGGAAGGGAGGGACTAGCAGGGGCGGGTCCAGGCTACAGAGGTCTCAGAGACTGCAGGACAATTGGAGTTTGGTTCTTTGACAACAGAAGCTGCTGGGAGCTTGGGAGTGGGGCCTGGCTAATTCTGGAGGAATGTTGCCGTGGCCAAGTTAACCTGTGGCTTTGGGCTGTCCAGGGGCAAAGGGAAAGGACTGAAGCAGGATGATCCTCTAGGAGGCATTTTTAATGCACTGAGCCTAAATCTACCTCCCATTTTGTACCCTGGGAAGATGGGGAGAATAGAAATTCTTGGGCACCAGAAGGGTTTCTTGTGAAATCATGTGTACATGACTCTTCAAAACAAAGCCATATAGAATTTACCTGACTTACTGCTATAGCCGAAATATATGTGACCATATATATGTGATCAAAGATCCCTCTATCTTTTTTTTTTTTTTTTTTGAGACAGGGTCTCATTATGTAGTTCAGGATGGCCTTGAGCTCATTTTGTGGCCCAGACTGATCTTCAACTCACGATGATCCTCTTGCCTCAGCCTCCCAAGAGCTGGGATTACAAGAGAGCACTACCACTCCTGGCAGCAGATCCCTCTAACTTTGATTGATATTGATATGATAAAAGATCTCTAAGTAAACACATTAAGATGACCACATAATCTCCCCAAATTTAGGTTTCTAAATGGCACTGGGATACATTTTGAAATAGTAAGCATTTTATACAGATTAGAAATGTAGTCAGGCCAGACAACATCCCAACAAGACAGAACAGGCTTTTGTGAGGAGATCCTGTGGATCAGCGTAGGCTGGCCCTCTTGGATGTCACCGCTGCTGTCACATTATCTGGACCACTATACTGTACTTGTTGCCTGGTGTTTCATGACCACAAATGTACCCACTTCTTGGCCATTTGATATACCTGCTCCTAAAAACCTCGAAAACGATAATAAATAGAGAATGCCTATTTGTTTGAGCTCTCTTGGATACATTTTTGGAATGCTGGTCCTTTCCACATTTCTGCACACTTAAGCAGGGGCTGTCATGGCTCTGCCCATCCCCAAGCTCTCTCTGCAAAAACACAGTACCCATCTTCTGGCCCACTTGATCTGCAAGCCATTATTTTGTTTTTTACATGGTTGCCTGAGTAGGAAAGCCAGGGACTGTCATCAGTGTTCCTGCTAAGGGGATTCTTTCCTGCTGTTCCATGGTGCTCCTTGGGCTGGGCACTGCTTCTCACAATGGCTAGAGCTCTCCATGCCTGAGTTACCTGTTTACCCAGCAAAGAGTCAGAATCACTGATGACCTACGGCCTGCCAGGCTTACCATGAGGTGCCCTGGGTCCAATGACTGCTTCCTGCTCTGCCTTTAATGGCTCAAAGTTAGATCTGGGATGCACTTGTATAATACACAGTGCAAAGTGAGGGGGGATATGCTGATTCAATGTTGACGGTCACTGGGAGACCTTGCTGGCCTTGCAAGTTACATCGAGGGCTAGGAATTGCAAGGTTGCTTGTGTAAAAGCAAGGGAAGCCTTTGAAACCTTTTCATCCAAAGGGTGAGATGGATCAGTTGGAGCTGTTGAGGAGCTTTCTGACTGGGAGTGGAAGAGCCGATGGCATAAAGAACAAAGGAAATGGGATGAGCAGTGGTGGGCAGTAGTCAGGACACTGGTGGCGGGAACTGAGGCAGGCTTGGTGAGAAGCAAATGACCAGCACATCCCAGGCCTGGCATGCAGTCCTTCCTGCCAGTATGGTAGGCACTGGCATGGGGACCTGAAGGTGAATGTGCTCTGCACCCATCCGAGGACATGTTCTATTAGTCCTTCAGTGACTGTCCCAAGTCTCAGTCCTAAAGGAGCATTGGCTGATGATGCCAACATCTCATTCCATTGTGTGCCCCAACCCTACCCAACAGTCTCGTGACTGATGGGACCCAGAGCCAGCACAGCTGGTGCTACAGCTGGCTGCTTGCAGTGGCATGGCCACACTTGGTGGAGCGGCTGGTCAGCAGAGTGTGGCTGTTGTGGAAGTGAGCTATGTCTTCCTATGTCTTCAGGCACAAGAGACCTTCAGAATCACCACTTGGTACATTTCCATTGTGTACCGACAGACACTGAAACAGAGACCTCTCAGTGCCCAGAAGTGGGGTGTGGCTAGAGGGCCCATCCAGAAGCAGTCGCCTGGCTGCAAATGGCAGAAGTGAGGGGCTGCGAGGCCTGGAGCTGCATTCGGATAATTCCTGGTAGAGGACAGAGGAAGCAGCAGGATCCATAGTTCTGAAAAACAGAAGGCCTCACTGGACATGGTCATGTGCACCTGCAATCCGGGCACTCTGGGAAGCTAAGGCAGGAAGAGCAAGGTTGGGCCCAGCCTGGGCAGCAATTTCAGGGTGCTGTCTTTTTTTTTTTTTTTTAAGGAAGGAAAGCTTTATTTAGCTCAAAGTTTATGGGGATTTCAGTCCATGCTCCGCTGGCTCCAAGGCAGAGTGACACATGGCAGAGGGCAGCAATTCATGGTGGTGAAAAGCAGCAAAACAACAAGAACAAAAACGGAGGAGCAGGTGCAGTAGTAAGGGCAAAAAGATGCTGTCACGAAATAAAACCTGAAGCATGTGATGGGGATGTAGCTCACAGTGAAGGACCCTAGGGTCAGTCACATGTGTGTGTGCGCACGTGCACACACACACATACACACACACACACACACACAATAAATGTTAAAACAGCGCTGTGAGTAGGTGCTTTGAAAACATGAGTAACTTCTTGGAATAGTCATGGGAAAAGGATAAAACTTTAAAAATACATCTTTGCCTGTTGGGGTGAGTGTCCATTTCTTAAAGCTTAGGTGATGGACAATGTTTCAGTCATTTCCATAGTCATCTACTTATCACCTTTAGGTTGTTCTTCAGCACTTGTTACCATAAAGTGCGCCAGCAGGGGGCGCACACAGAGTCCCGGAGGAAGACTGCTCAAGGCCGTTTTCTGCCTCTGAGATGCAATTGTGGAGAGAGGGAGGGTGGCCTCAGCCTGTCCATAGACTGAGAAGGCAAGTAGAATCCTAAAAGCAGCATGACTCTTGTTTTACCGGTGGAGTAGGAGGCAATTATGTTGCATCTCTTTATTGTCACTTTATTGTCTTATATAGCATCTCTTAATTGAAATCAACTAAAGCTTCCACATTATTATTTTAATAATTGACAAGAGCAATGATTAAAAAAGAAACTAAAGTCGTTAAGGCTGTCAGCAGGCTCAAATAGCACATATTTAGGAGAAAGGGTATAATAATTGAAAATATCGCATTCCTTTCAGAGAGCTGGAAAAGGCCATGAAAGGGACAAAGGGAGAACTGACACTTAAGCAATAAACGCGTTCAAGTAAACACTGGTTTCCGCACACACTCCATTTCCATTGGTGTCTGAGCATGGATCTTAATTCAAGAGGCTTAACCTGCTTCAGGGAAAATGAATGAGAAAGAATGCAGCCCAATGCTTGACAATCTCTACATTTATAGACGGGCGAACTCTCTCCCCCATGCACTGCAGTGCGGGTGGCTTTCCTTCAGAACGATTAAGGCATCTTCATCGGTGCTGGGACGATTCCAAGCAACACTAATGGTGCGCTCAAGCTAACTATAAGTGAGATAAATGATGGCAAACTTGTGTGCACAGATGCAACTAATAGCAGAAGCAAGATGCCCAATAGGGCAAGAGCAGAAATGTCCAAAAGCAGAAAACAAGAGCGCTGGAATCCTGATGAGCCAGTTAGTGGCAGGCCCTGGAGGAGGGCTGCAGGAGTCTGGCGGTTTTGCTCATATTCCCATCTCCCAGGAGCCTGCATCTTCTCAGGCTCAGGGTCACAGGAGGGAAAGGGAAGCCCTTTTAGGTTTCAGGTTCCCAATTTTGGAAAACACAGAGAAATTTCCATTGAAGAAATAAAGAGGAAGCTCTTGAATGATCAAGTGCTCAATGGGACGAGGCCATTGAATCTGCAGTATCTACCCACATGTCAGGCTCAATTCTACTTTTATGGATACAGGGTCTCACTACACAGCTCAGAATCCTAGTGATCCTCTGCCTCAGCCTCTCCGGTGCTGGCACTACAGGTGTGAACCACCACAACTAATTTTGGAGCCGGCATGATGCACCCAGGGTTCTGGGGCTTACACAACATGCAGTATTGGGGCTCAAACTCGGGACCTTGTGCTTGCCAGGCAGGTACTTAGACCACTGAACTATTTCCCCAGCCCCCAGCCCCCGGCGCCATCAACCCAATTCTTTTTTTTTTTTTTTTTTTCTGTATCTAGGACAAAGTCTACAGGGCCTACAAGGTCTCACTATGTAGATCAGGCAGACTTGTAGTGATCCTCCTGTTTTCAGCCTCCCAAGTGCTGGGATTACAGACATATGCCACCATGCCCAGTCTCAGTTGTCATCTCAGCCCACCCAAGGGGCTGGGCTGGCATAGCATGCTAGGGATTGGCCACTGTGCTCTGCCTATGCAGGCGCTTTAGTTCACTGAGGTATCAGGCAAGCCCCCAGGCACAATTCTTAAGGCTCAGTTCTCAGCCACAATCCAAGTGAAGCAAGCGCGGTTCACAGCAGGACCCACCTAACCAGCTTCTTTCCTGCTGCTCTACTGTGTGATCCAGATTATCCATCACCTGTTCTGTTTACTGGGAGGGAGCAGAAGGAGTCAGGAGGGGAGACAAAGATGGAACCAATGTACTTTAAATAATAGCTCTCATCTTTGGTATAAAAGTATAATGGGAAGCAGAGAAAAGATTAAAAGCCAACACTTCATCTTTTGGATTTTAGTCCAAAAGTTGTAAGATTTTGCTTACCACTGAGGAAGGGGCCTCAGCCAGGAACCACTCTGTACCATAAGCCACTTATAGTGTTTGCACTGAACTCCACGGTCTTCTCAACCCAAGGGGCCACACACAGCTCAGGCATGTAAGGTTTATTCACTTGGGGTATGGATGAAGACAATGAAAGGGCTGGACCACCCTGAAGAGTGAAGGCTACATGCATTTTGTTAAACTGAAACCAAACTAGCAATAGAACCAAGAAGACATTTGCTTTATATCACTTTAGCTGGGTGTGACGGACATGTATATGGTTGTATATGTTCAGTGTATCCATGCCTCAGGGGTAAGTATGTGCTGGCACAACCATTACCACCACCAAGGCCCTGGGCATCTCCCAACCCTTTCTTTTATCTCTGAGATGATGGTAATGATGTGTATATGTGTGCAAGCTAGGGGGACTCAACATAAGCTCTGAAAGAGCTTGATCTAGGCCATTCCTTCCTCCTTATAAAGGAACTGATGACATTAGGAAGGTGACATGAATTGGAGCTTCTCCTCTTGGTGTCCCGTGCCTATCCATCTTGGCATGCCCCGGTCCTGTCCATTCAGCTGGCTTCCTACTCACCTGAAACCCAGGAATGACAGCTGGTATGGTGTCATGGAACTGTGCTTCCTGGTCAGCTCCGCAGTGCTTTCTGCCGTACCTCAACAGTGTCATGGGCGTTTCAAATTCCCTGAGGTGGGGAGAATGTCTTCCTAAGGAGAGTGTAAGCTCAAAGCAGTTTTTCTCTCTTGAAACCATGTATTTCCTATGTAAAACAACTACAGCTTATGCTGTTCAATGCCCCCCGCCCCGCGCCACTGGGCCAGCTGTGGAGGCAGAGTTTATGTTTGTCTTAGTTATTGCTTGTTGCCAAGACACAATACCTGACAGCCACAGCTCCAGAGAGAGGAAGTTTATTTTGGCTCATGGTTTGTATAGGTTTCAGTCCATAATCATCTGGTGCCAAGTATGCACTGGAGTAGCATAGAAAGGGGCATCACAGCTCATGGTATGGAAAACAGGAAATGAGAGAGAGAGAGAGAGAGAGAGAGAGAGAGAGAGAGAGAGAGAGAGAGAGATGATCAAGGGAAGAGGAAGGAGACAGGACCTTCTAGACTATGTCCTAAGTGACCTCCTCTGCCCACCAGGCTTCGTTTCTCATCACATTTAGCTATAAGCCCATCAGTGGATAAATCCACTGTTAAGTATCACACTTCATGATCCAGTCACCTCCCAAAGCCCCCTGTATGATGCATGACACTTTGGGTAGTGATTTAACCTCTAACAATGTTTTCCTTGGTAATTTCATGCTCAGTATTGGGAAGACTAAGATATCCCACAGGTTGACCTTTGTGTTGGTGGTTGATGTATGGTAGCTCCAGCCCTGGAGAGCTGATAGGGTATAAAGACTGGGACCTCTGTCCCTCTACATTGAGTCAGCAGGTCTGGCAAGGGACCTGGAAGATCGTGTCTGGAGTTCCCAGTTGACGGCATCATAGGGTTATTTAGGAAACCACAGGCAAATGCCTAGGCAGTGCTTACCCCTGGGAAGGTAGACCAGCAGGCTACAAAGCTGAGGTCATCTGTCCATTCAGGGAGAGGTCAGATGATGAGAATAGTTGTTCCTTGGTTTAACAGCAGGGTTCCAGAACCACTGCAGGTACCCAAATCCATAGATATTTGTTGCCTTATAGAAAATGGCATAGTGTTGGCATATAACCTAGCCACATGGTCCCCTGAATCTTTACATTGCTTATGATACCTAACATATTGTCAATTCTGTGTGCAAGGACATTATACTGCATTGTTAAAATAATTTTTTAAAAATGTATTTGATACAGAGTCTCGCTATGAAGCTTGGACATGTAGTGATTCTCCTGTTTTCAGCCTCCTCAGAGCTGAAATTACAGGCATGTACCACCATGCCTGGTCTGGGCGGCTGGTTCATTGTGCCTAGGGGCAGGGCCAACATGGCATGTGGTACCAGGGACTGAACCTCAGTCCTTGCACTTGTCTAAGCAGGCACTTGTTAAAATGTTCATAAGAAAAGTGTGTACATAGCCAGCAAGGACTGGCCATTCCTACGTATTTGTGAGTTGAACCTGTGGATACAGAACCTGTGGTTACGTACTTCTGCCTGAGCCATCAGGCGGGGCTTAGCAAGTTGATTCTAGTTAGATAATGTAGAAAATATGGAAGAAAATGAAGTTTGTTGTTGCGGGGGGTGGGGGGAAGCCTTGAATTATAAATCCAAGAGCTTCTCTGAGATGTTTGTCCACCATTCCAGGGAACTCTTTCTAGTTGGGGGAGGGACTATTCTCATCATGCAGAGGCAAGAAGATGAAGAGCAAAATTGTACTCATGTAGGAAGCAGAAAGAAACTTCAGGGAGCAGATTTTCTATAGTTACAGCTGACAAAAACCATCAAAAGCCAAATGCTTGTAAACTCCTGCCCATGCCTGCAACTTGGCTGTCACAGCCCCCATTGTCCATCGTCATGGCTACTGGTCTCCTGTGCCTGTTGAAATTTAAGTTAACTAAAAGACAACTGCATGTTCCATGGCTCAGTCCCACTTCACATTTGGGACCACATGCCACAATGCCAGAATATTGGATAGTTCAGGAAACCTAAGGAGGATGAACTGCCTAGCTACCTTGGAGAGGAGAGGAATGATTTCCTCTGATGTTGGTGGAGTTTATTGAATAGTGTCAGGGCAGAATCACTCACTGGCTTAAGCTGAATCCAATAGACCTCCATAAAGGGACATAAAAATGCCCTGAGCACGCGGCATTGTTGGAATGCCTGGGTGTCATCGTGAGCTCTTCTGAGATTATTCTGTTGTTAACTTCATCACTCTCTGAAGCTCCCACCAATACCTTCAATGCGGTCAGAGAAATGTGTGGAATCCTTGGGTCTCTATTTTTGTTCCTTTTCCTCTGGAATGGCAGCTGGAAGTCAGGTGCTGGGTCCCTGCCATGACATCCGGGTGGCTCTCCACAGAGGCTGCAGCTGCTCAGGGGACAGGGAGGCTGAAGGCTTCCCCTTTGCCATTGTCTCAAGGTGGCTTGAGAGTGACCTTTCAAGAGAGCACTTCTATGGGGAGAGAGTTGGAAAGCTGGGGTGGAGAGAGAGGCAAAGGAAAGCCAGAAGAGGTTGCTCAAGGTGTGCTATTGGATCCTATTGCTAAAACAGCCTGGTGCTGGAGTAAGTTTTGCACAATTTCCTGCAGGTGGGGATGTTGGAGCTTGCATGAGCTCATGGGCGGGGAGCCCAGGGCTGACAGCACAGCCTGAGACAGCCACCAGCAGCACTTTCTCTAACAATGATGATGGTGGAAAAAAAAAAAAAAAATCAAATTTTTAAGAGAGGTGACCTGGGTTCCAAAGTGACCATATAACCGTGGCTCTCAGGGGAAGAACTGTGAAAAATTATTTGGCAAAGATATATTTTGTCAATGGATTATGTGCCTTGATGTGTGGCATTGGAGTAACAGATGCCTGGGATGTCCTGGGCATCTAGCCTATCACCTTCTTCTCCCAAGTGCCTCTCTGGCTGTCACTCACCCTGCTAATTAATCCATTCCCACTTCCTGGTTGCCTGAGGAGTGCAGGATAGCTGCAGGTTTTCCTAGTTCAACACACACTTTACAGTATAATTTTGGATATTCTAAATTCTGTTTGTTTTACCAGCAGGAAGAAAAGCTTCTTGCCTGTCTGTTTCTTCTCTTTTTCCTTTGAATTCTCTGGCTCTTAGTCCAAAAGCCTGGTTTTGAGAATTCTGAGAATTCATTAAGCGAATGAAGGAATTAGAAAATCCACACTTAAAGTAGGAAGTCCTCGGTGAAATCAGGAACATTTTGTTGGAGTGTGACAGTCAAAAAGTTACGGAGTGTCAGAGTTCTTCATCATAATAAGAGCTTATATTTGGGTAGTACTCTTTACTCCAGTGAAGCTGTTTCACACCTATAATTTCATTTGATTTGCTGTTAAACCTTAGATAACATTATTAGCTGTTATGAGTCTTCGTTTTTCACCCATGGCGAAGAACAGTTGCCCTGTAGAAATACTGTTATCTTTGTATCGAGCTGAGAGGAGAGTTATTCTTGGGCAATTCCGTGGAATATCATTAGAAGTCAATCTGAATATGAAAGGGAGTGCTGTTACTCTCCAGGTTTTGAAAGCCCATTTGTTATGGCCCAAAAGGAAATAGCTGGCCCAGTAAATTAGTGCAGTTCAAACATGAGTGTCAGGCCTCCTCTGACAGGAGTCTGGCAGCATGTGAGAAATTCAGGCTCTAAAATCTTGCTAAAGCTGGGTATCATGATGCATGCCTATAATCCCATAACTTTGGGAAGCTGAGGGTTGCAAGTTCAAGGTCAGCCTGGGCAACTTGATGACTGAGTGAAACCCTACCTTAAAAAGTAAAAAGGGCTAGATGAGTCCCTCAGTGGAAAAGCTCTGGGTTCAATCCCCAGAAGTGGGGAAAAGAAATTTGCTAAGATAATTCTGGTAGAAAGTTCATCTAACAAGCACGCCCATTTCCAGGGATCTTATTGTTGATTCTTTCAGCCTCCCATGAAGTGCTCTCCCAGGTAGGTCACCCGTGTATCTTATTCCTAGGTGGCTGGTGTATTTCTCCAGGGCAGAGGTCATGTGAGGACCAGTGGTTGAGGACATGAGTTCAAGTCCTAGGTCTGCCACTCACCATGTGGGGGAGCCTGAGACTTTGCTCTCTTTTCTGAGTCTAAACTGCCTGGTGTCTAAGTGGAAGTTAGGGTCCAGTTGTCCCTTGTCTCCAGGAACCTCCCCTGGATAGCACAGGAGCTCTTTAGGAACTTTGATTCCAGAAATCCCCCCCCCCCATACCGAAATCCATAAATATCAAGGTACCTTGAGTTAGACTGCTTTCCGTCAGAGATCTCAAGCCATCAGCAATGTAAAGAGAGAAGATCTGCCTGGGAAGTTTTCATCCATGCGGGCTTGACCTCATTGCTTGGGGGCCATGTGCCTCTTGACCAGGAGCTGAGAGGCAGAGGAAGGGCTAGGGTTTCACTGTCCTCTTTCAGGGCAAGTCCCCAGTGATGGGAAGGTCACCAGGTTGTACTGTGTAAAGTGTCTATCATCTCCCAGTGCTGCTATGTGGTGAGGACCAGACCTGCAACAGGTGAGCCTTTGAGGAACATTTAAGATCTAAACTACATAACTTTTTCTAAAGCAGAAGGGCCTTTGTCTACAGCTGGCCCTGTCCTTCTACACACTTGAAAGATCACTTGTGGAGCCAGAGAGCTAGCTCAGTGATCTAAAGCACCTGCTTAGGTGTTATGGTTTATGTCTAGTTGTCCCTCCAAAGCCTCATGCAATCATGGGGCAGGGACTTCTAAAGTTTGAGACTTGAATGATGATCCACTGGGATTACGTATTTTAGTACTGTTGGAATTATGGTCTGAGTACTGCTGAGACTATGGGTGTGGCCTGAGGCAAATAGGCTAAGGCAGAGAGCCTGATAAAATATAAAGAGAGACAGAGAGACAGAGCGACAGACTTACACTGTTGCTTTCTGCTCCCTTGGTTGTTCCATTGCCTCCGTCACCATTGTTACTATTCCACCACTATGAACTGGATGCTCTCTGCTCTGTTTGGCTCAGCCTTGGACCAGCCAAGTATGGACTGAAACCTCCAATAAGCTAATAAACCTTTCCTTCCTTCAACTTGAGTATTGGGTATCTGTCCCAGAAACAAGTAAAAAGTAACTAAGACATTAGGCGAGCTTGGGCAGCCATAAGGACCTAGATTCCTTCCCCAGCACCATGTGCTGCACCAGCCCAGCCCACACCATGGTAGGCTGAGCTGCCCCTCCCCCTCAAAGAAGAGCACTTGTAACACCTGATACACCAGGAAAGGAAGGCCAACATCATTGCATTCTATTGTTCAAGGGTGATGTTCAGAATAGCTATGGTTTGTTTCTAGATACTTTCTTTCCACAGCTGGTTGATTCCACAAGTGTAGCCCAAGTAGGAGGGGATGAACCCCCATACATGGCAGCACCGATTATATTCATGCTGGATTCTTTCTCTTGCTCACTCCTCAGAGCCTGGAGCAGTGTTTGGAAGCTGGAAGGTGGCAAGCCACACCTATCGATTAAGGACCCAGTTCTGCCTGACACAGTCACGGTCTCACCTTGATCTTCAATCCAG
>PVJA010017477.1:9003-41685 GCA_004027025.1 Myocastor coypus | reverse complement strand
AAAATCTAATATTTGTATGAGCTACAAAAGACCCTGAAAGCCACAGCCATGTAGGACATGAATAAAACTGGACACATTCACAATGCTTGATCCAAAAATTTACAGTAAATCATTGCTATCATAATGGCACAGTGCTGGCATACACACACACACACACACACACACACACACACACACACACACACCCCTCCAGACATTATCTGGGTGTGGTGCTCCATGACCATAATCTCAGTGTTCTGGAAGCCTGAGGTAGGAGAATCACAAGTTTTTAACCCAGACTGGGAAATTTAAGAAGATCCAGTCTTAAGATGACATATAAAAGGCCTAGAGATACAGCTCAGCGTGAAGGCCCTGGGTTCAACCTCCAGTAGAAATACATAAAGAAATAAATAAGACAGAAAACATAGCAGAATACAGAATTATAAGTGAATCCACATATTTGTTTTCAGTTGATGTTCAGCAAGGGTACAAAAAAATACACAACAGGGAAAGTTCAGTGTCTTCAATAAATGGTGACACTAAAAGTAGATATTGACATGAAAAGGAATGAAATCAGTCCCTTGTTGATAAAAAAAAATCAATTCAAAAAGGATTAAAAACTGAAAGGTAATACTTGAAAGTGTAAAACTACTAAAGAAAACAGGAATTCTTGACATTAACCCAGGCAATTTTTTTCCAGGTGAGTATTTTTTCACTATAGCCCTAAAAGCAAAAGTAACAAAACCAAAAATATATGAATGGAATCATGTCACACTACAGAGCTTATGCACAGGCTAGGAATAGATGAGATAGTTAAGAGGCAGTTAAGGAATAGGAGAAAAGGTGGAAACCATACCTGTGACAAGAGTTAATACCCAAAACAGATGAGGGACTCCACTCCATAGAAAGAAATAAAATCACTTGGTTAAAAATGGCAAGACACCTGAATAGACATTTCTCCAAAATGACCTGAAAGTAGCAAAGAGTTTCATGGATGGAAAAAGTGTTGAGCTGCCTTGGGGAAATGTAAATTAAAAGCACAATGATATGTCACTTTGCACCTGTTAACATGGCCATAATAAAAAAGACAAAAGGTTAGAAGTGCCTGGATCAAAGGTAAGGTAAGGATGGAAAGAAAGGAAATCTCTGTGTATTGCTGTTGGTGGGAATGTAAATTGCTATAGTCAACGTGGAAAATGACTGAAAGCTTTTGTAGGTCGCTCAAGATGGCGGCACAGTCACCCAGCGGGATCTACCTCAGGGTGCTTTGTCCGAAGCTTTTACACACAAATTCTGCTAGTCATACCTGGGCGTTTAGTGCAGTTGCTAAATTAATAGATAATGTTTTCGATGTGAATGCTAAATAGATATGGATTGACAAAATCGTGATGAAAAACCGAATATGCTTGACATTTACTGTTAATGGGAATGGGATGACAGCAGATAAGTTACGCAAAATGCTCAGCTTTGGCTTCAGTGACAAAGTTACCATTAATGGTCAGGTCCTAGTTGGACTATATAGCAATAGCTTCAGGTTGGGCTCTATGCGCTTGGGTAAAGATGCAATTTTTTTTTTTTTTTTTTTTTACCAAAAATGGAGATAGCATGAGTGTTATCAAAGCAAAACACGTAGTTGTTCCGATCGTCGTATTCAATAAGCAGCAGCAGCAGATGATTAATATAACAGAATCGAAAGTGAGCCTTGCTGCAATTCTAGAACATTCTCTGTTTCTGGGGGAGCAAAAGCTGCTAGCAGAACTTGATGTGATCATGGGCAAGAAGGGAACACGGATCATTATTTGGAATCTTAGAAGCTACAAAAATACAACAGAGTTTGATTTTGAACAGGATAAATATGACATACGAATTCCTGAGGATTTAGATGAGACCACAGGGAACAAAGGGTACAAGAAGCAAGAAAGGATAGACCAGATTGCCCCAAGAGTGACTATTCCTTGGGGGCTTCTGGCCATATGTTATATCTAAAACTAAGAATGCAGATAAGCTTGTGTGGACAGAAAGTGAGGACACAGCTAGTTTGAAGAGTCTTGCCTACATTGAACGTGATGTTTATCAAGCTAAACTTTTAACTAAAACAGTGAGAATTACTTTTGGATTCAACTGTAGAAACAAAGATCATTATGGGATAATGATGTATCACAAGAATAGACTCATCAAAGCTTATGAAAAAGTTGGATGTCAACTAAGGGAAAACAATATCAGTGTTGGAGTAGTTGGAATTATAGAATGTAATTTCCTCAAGCCAACTAATAATAAGCAGGATTTCGACTACACTTATGAATGCAGGCTTACAATTACAGCAATAGGAGAAAAACTGAATGATTACTGGAATGAAATGAAAGTGAAGAATTCAGAATATCCTCTAAATTTGCCAGTTAAAGATACATAGAAAGGTCCTGATCAGACATGGGTTCCATGTGATTCCTGTCTAAAGTGACAAAAATTACCAGATGGGATAGATCAACTTCCAGAAAAATGGTATTTCTCCAATAACCCTGACCTACAGTGCAGAAATTATGATGCTCCTGAAGAACATGAAGATGAAGATTTGGTACATCCCATTTATGACAAAACCTACAGAAAGAACATCAAGGAAAAATTCAGGATCAGACAGCCAGAAGTGATCCCTTGAATCAGTGCCAAGCTGCTGCATAGGATTCCTTCTTTGCCAAGTCAGAGCTTTGCTCCTGCAAAAGAAAGTGCTCCAAGAGCTCATCTTCCAGAAGTAGTGAATTCTTACTCAACAAGACTTCTAAATAATCATCACATCTCGCCCCAGCCCTACCCTGAGAATGATAGCCTAAAATGGAGATTTTCTACTCATTCCTCAATTTTCAATGCAAAGAATTGGAGATTAAGTAATCCAACCTTTGAAAATTCTTTTAAAAATGACGATGAGGATGATGAGGATGTCATCATCTTAGAGGAGAACCACACTCCTGCTGTAGAGCTTAGTGTTGAAGCCAAGCCAGAGAGAGCACAGCCACATTAAATAAAGTGGTATTCAAGTGAAGATTGTGGATGACACTGAGCCTCCTGGCCAGACTAGCTCCAGCTCTTTGTCTAGGTGTGATTAGGGCACAGCTGCAGCCACCCAGACCAAGCCACCAAGTTTAGTTGTTAAAAAGGAAGAAACTGGGGCTGGGGAGATAGCTCCGAGGCACAAGTGCCTGCTGGGCAAGTGTAAGGTCGTGTGTTTGAACCCTGGTCCCACAAAAAAAAAAAAAAAAAAAAAAAGGAAGAAACTGTTGAAGATGAAATAGATGCAAGGAATGATACGGTGATGTTGCCTGTCTGTAGATGCTGGGACACAGATACAGGACACCCAAGAAGCCTTCAGCAAGTCTGTGGAGAATGCTGGCTGCCAGTTACAAGTACTGAGAAATGAACTCCTTCTAGTCACCCAAGAAAAAGACTGCTGTATGTCACATATTTACTGACCAAATCAAAGTATTACAGGAGAAGATCCTAGAAATGAATGACAAATATGTCAAGAAGGAAATTTGCCATCAGTCTACTGAAATTGATGTTGTGTTTTTATTTGAAAGTATTAATGGCAAACCTGAAAGTCCAGACCATATGGTATCTCAGTATCAGCAGGCTTTGGAAGAAATGGAAAGGCTGAAAAAGCAGTATAGTGCTTTGCAACATGTAAAGGCCAAATGTAATCAGTGTTGTAATGTTGAGAATAAAAAGGACATGGACAAAATGGCTTTATGAGGTGTCTGAACAGCTGGACAAGTGCACTGTTGAGAGGGACCAGTACAAAACTGAAGTTGCATTATTAGAAATGGAAAAATCACAAATTCATTCCCAGTGTGAGCAAATGAAAACAGAAACTGAACAGTTAAAATCTACAAGGCAACAAGTAGGGCCAGATGTTTCATTCAAGTAACATTGAGGAGCCTGTAAACTATTTGGGTGGGGAAAGCTTCAAGCTTCGATCTCTTCGAGTTAATGTGGGACAGCTGTTGACTATGATGGTGCCTGATCTTGATCTTCAGCAAGTGAATTACGATGTTGATGTGGTTGATGAGATCTTAGGACAGGTTGTGGAACAAATGAGGGAAATCAGTAGTACATAGAGTAGGTTTTTTGTGAAAGTATAAACCTGTGCCCAGTTTTTTCATACGTACAGCTTTCCAAATATAAACAGTCTTGTTTTACAGATAAGGTGTAATAGTCTGTCATCTGACAGACTGTAAAATCATCATTCTTACTGTATTCTATTCTCAAATGCTTTTGAAATAAATGCCTACAAATGGTTGCATTTAGCAGGTGAATGGCTAATTTATGATTATTTTGAATGTAAATATTTGTAATTAACCCTATATATATTTTTATCACTTGAAAGTGCTTCAGTGTTTCTCACCAAGAGCTTTTCAGGTTTTCCGTAAGCTTGGTGTAGTTTATTTCTGGTTCCCAAAAAAGTATTTTTCTCTGAATTAATGGATATCCTATAATATACACACAAAACATTATTACCTTTGATTTTCTTAAAAAGGAATTTAGGATTTTTAAATAATAATATCCCTGCTAAGTATTTGCTTATAAGGGAGTTGAGCATTAATGTTTCTTTTTTATAAATTCCTGTCTCTGTAATATTAAAATATGATAAGCTATACATGAGTTTTCTTTTGCTGAGATTGCCAACAGGTTTAAACACTAAGGTTTTTATAGAACAAAGAAATGTTCTTTAGTATAAATATAGAAAATACTAAATGATTACCAAGTTTACTTGGATACACATTTTTGGCTATTTATTCAGCATGGAGTGGGCACTATAAGTATTTAATATTGCTTTTTGTGAAATTTGCTATACAGGGCCCGGCAGGATGGCTCAGTGGTCTAAAGCGCCTGCTTGGGAAGGCTTGGGCGGGTGCAGGGACCGCAGTTCGATCCCCGGCCCCACATGCTGCGCCAGCCCTGTCCTCAGGGCAGGCTGAGCCGGCCATAAAAATAAATAAAAGTTCTGAAACAAGAGAAAAAAATAAAATAAAATAAAATAAATAAAATTCTTTAAAAAAAAAAAAAAGAAATTTGCTATATAGTCTTTTGTAGGATTACTGCAGATTAATATGTGTGAGAAAGACAGTCTTTCTTGAACAATACTGCATACCTTTGATTATACCATAATCCTAAGTGTTTTATATTCTGGAGTTGAGGAGCAGGCTGCCTTAGGGTAATAGCATTACATGGCAGAAGATAGGTTTTATTGGTTCCATGTTTGTGCGATCCTAAAGAGATGGCTTTCTATTAAATAACTAATGCTGTAAATCGTATTTTCCACAACTAAAGTATGCATTATTTTTTCTAAATGTTTATCATTGCTATTTATTTTTACTTTTGTTTCTGAAAGTTCAATGTATACTCACTTGGTATGTTTGCTTAGTTACATGTACATCATATATAATGAATTTTTACTGTATAATACCTCATTAAAGGAGCAAATAAATGGAGATTGTTAAAAAAAAAAAACTGAAGAAATTTCTCAAAAACTTAAAAATAGAACTGACATGGCCAGCAATTCTACTTCTGAGTGTATATTCAAAGAAAGTAAAATCATTATGTTGAAAAAGACAGCTACACTCCTATGTTCATAGCAGCATTATTCACAATGGGGATAATGAGATCAAACTAAGTGTATATCAACAAGAGCAAGGATAAAAAATACAGCATAAGCTGTCTCTGTTACTCATCTCTTGTTGTTGGGACAAATATTTGACACCCAAAACGAAGGAAGGAAAGGTTTACTTAGCTCACAGTTACTGGACGGTTCATTCCATACTCAGCTGGCTCCAAGTCAGAGAAGAATATGGCAGAGAGAAACCTTTAATGGCAGCAGCAAAGAACAGAGAGCAAAGAGAGTAGCAGGAGCTCAGGTAGTTAGCTATCCTCTCTCCCCTCCTGATGTTGTAATGCAAATTACCTGCCCCAGGGCAGGTGCAGCACCCATACACACAATAATCAATCACAAACTTTAGAAGCCAAGGGACCTCCCAAGTAGCTCAACAGATTCAAGCTCCTACAACCAAGCACAGGTGCCCAGGGCTCAATCCTCAGGTCTGCCCTGCCAGCCCCGCCCGTGTAATCCCAGCTTTTAGGAGGCTGTAAGCAGGCTGATCACTATGAGTCTAATCTAATAGTGAGACCCTGAACACCCTGTAGACCATTCCCTAAGATACAAAAAAAAAAAAAAAAAAAAAAACTTCAGGTGCCACCCCATGGTTGCACGAGGCTTTGTGGGGGAAACTAGACTAGACACAAACCATAACATAAGAGCACAGTGGGTACTATGCAACCTAGAAAAAGAAGACATTTCTGCCATTTGAGACTTGTGGATGAATATGGAGGGCATTCTAAGTGGAATGAGGCAAACACCAAAAGACAAAATTATATCTCCTCATTTACACTTGAACTCTAAAACATGTGGAACTCATGGAGACATAGTAAAATGTTGTTTTATAGGAGCTGGAGAAGGGAATAGGACTAGGGAGAGGCTAAAGAAAGGATGTAAAATTTGAGTTAAACAGAATAAGTTCAAGAGAACTATCACGCATTATGATGATTCTAGCATATAAAAACGCATCGCTGGGCTGAGGGTGTAGCTCAGTGGTACATTGTTTAGCTTGTACAAGACCCAGGGTTCAGTCTCTAGCACCATGAAAAAGAATGTGCTGTGTATCTGAGAATAGCTAGTAGAAACTTCGAGTGTTCTCCGATAAGCAAGTGCAGTGATGGATGTGTTAATTAGCTCCATTCAGCCTTTTCACAATGCATGCACATAATAAAAGATAAGGACATTTTTGTCAATGAAAATACTTTAAGTCTTTTATCCTTAACATTTCTCCTATTTTTCTAGTTTTTCTTCATTTCTCCTACACCTTTCCATCTCCTTTCCCACCTAATAGTTCTCCTTCCTTGTAAGATGGTACTCCACGTCCCTGCCTGTGACTCACTTTCCTCTCTATCTTTAATAACAAACATTCTTTAATAACGTTCTTTAATAAACTCAGGTAATAAGTGGTGTTATTAGAGTTTTACGCATGGTCATCCATTTAATCCTAAGAGCCAGACTGTAAGGCAGATGTTTCTCTGCGCTCATTGGGAGAAGACTTAGGCACAGAGGGTAGATGAACACAGGTGTTTCTGCTAATAATTAATTCAGGAAGCAAGTCCCCAGAATCCATGCTGTTAAACACTGTTATGCAACCTCTCCAGAAAGTACCAATAGTCCATCTTCAGATGTGATGTTGTGCAGATCCTATCCAATTAGAAGTTAACATGGTCTCATCATTAAGGGGCTGCCCCCAGCCAAGGATGGGGCAAAGGTTCAGGAAGTTTACAGAGCTATTTCTAGCCTTCTATCTGCTTAGATTGCTATGCTAATTGTCACCATGTTAAACCCTGGATCCTTTGAGTAACAGGAAATTTTCTGCCTTCCTTATATACAGGAGTCCCTTTTTGAGGTTCAAAGACCTGAAGCCCCAGGACCTGGGCTCGAGCCCTCAGCAGATAGCATGTTATCCCTCCCATAGTTCCTCCTACTCTCGGGACAAGGAAATTCTACAAAGTTCTGGGGACTCTTCCTCTTTTCACTTTTCTCTGCCCTCCAAGATAATCCCAGCTTTGAGTTCAGAATTCTCAAAATAGGAAAGGAGATGGTTCTCAGGTGACTGACTGATAGCCTATTTTCCAATTCTGCTTAGGCTACATGGTATGAATGTCTGGTCATGTTCTTAGAATGAAGGAAAAATACAAGGAAAAAAATGATGCAGCTTTTGTTTGTTTTGTTTTGTTTTACCTAGAATTGAACTCAGGACCTTGTACTTGCCAGTCAGGCACTTATGCTGCTGCATCGTATACCTGACCCAGGATACACACTGTTATCACAACAAATTATCCCATCCTCAGTCCTACTGCTGTGGGTGGATGACAGAAGGCGCATGGTGCTGTGACCTGAGTCCCTGTCTCATTCTTGCTCCAGCTGTGAGGGTAACCTGCTTGAAATAGTTTTATCTGAGCATCTCTGTTCAGAAATATCCAAAAGGATCTCACCTGTTCTGGAGTTAGATTGTAGTGACGGTTATGGGGCTCAGTGACTATATAAAAGATTACAAAGTCTCCTGTGGTAAATGGTGCTATATGGTGAGTTACGGTGACATGTTTACTGAAAAAGAGGGATGGTATTGTCCTTCCCGCTCCTTGGAGTTCCATTCCAGAGGGTTGAGGTCTCCATTGTTTGATTTCTCACTTGATGGCTCCAGTCTTATTTCCCACCACCCACTGTGCCCTGGTCTCACATCACTCTCCCACTGGAACGCCTTTCTTCCCTCTTCCATCTCTGTCCTCTACTTGCCTCAGGACCAGTTCAAGTCTCGGTTCTATACAAACTCTAGTTTTTATTGATCTTTTTTGACTCTAAACCCTCTCTGCACTTGTAATATTCCTGCTGTGTCACAGTTTTGGTAGACCAATAACCTTCTGAAGAAAGGGAGTGACTGTGTTTGTAACTCTGCATCTCACATAGTGCCTGAAACTGAGGGAAGCACTTACAGATGAAATGCATAAGTTAATAAATTACATGCTTATTACTGTCTAAAATCTTCTTAGGTGCTCCCTGTGAAGTCGTGGTTCAGGGTTCATGACCTCAGTCATTCATGGGTTTTTGCTTAGAGCTCAACTAATAATTGTCCTGAAAACTCTGCAATTCTGCAGAAACCAAAAATCATGCCCACAACTCTTTGTTTTTTTGATGGAAGGTTTGCAAGTAGCTAATATGAGGGTGTTATTCAGCTCTCCCCACTGCTAATTGGCTGCTGCCCTGTAATCCATCTTCCTGCATCCTCACAGGCTGCTAGCTCATGTGTTCTCAGCTTCCTTCTTAAAGCCTTAAGACCCCTAAGATGCCCCAACTCCCTACACCTGCTAAGGCTTCATTAACAGAGCACTCTATTGAATTAAATTACATAACTGTGGGAGATACAGCACATTTAGGGTCTAAACTACAAAAATAGGCACTTCTTGACCTTATCTGAAATTCATGTTTTTTCACAATTCACAGGTGCTCTAGGAACATAACCCCCACTAATTTTGGGGGGATGTGTAGATGATAAAGTCCTGTAGCAAAGGTCCAGGTCTTTGTCTAAGATTTAGAACTATTTCAATAGAGGATACCCATTGTATTTCCCTAAAAGTAAAACTTAATCAGAAAATAATCCCAAGCACGATTTTCAGGATGCTCATAATACAAATGCTACTCAGAAAATAAAGCCTATTAAGATCACCAGCTAAGTGGATGCATTTAGAATGTTTCACACATGACTGATATACTAAATTATAAAATATTTACATGTAACCAAATGTAAATAAATACTATTAGCATTAATGCTTAAAACAAATAGTGATATAAGGTATAATTAATTATGTATAAATACCCTCACAGGTGTTTTTGGAGGAGAGGAAAATGCCTATGTAAATGGATGAAATCCAGACATTGTCAAATGACCCATTGGAGTTCAGACACAATGCAAAAATAGTATGTATGCTGACCAGCGAATAGATGTGGTTGTGTCTAATGTGAGTCATCATAATTCAACATGTCCTGTGTAGAAACAATGTACCTTAGGCAGGCTACACAGAGAGGAAGCGCTCATTCAAGGATAAGTCTACTGCTGGACATGAAGGATGGAGGCTCATGGTTCTAGAGGAAATGAAGATGCAAGAAATTCAGTCTGGGAAGAACAGCTATGGCCCACACAAAGGTGATGTGATTATATTTCAATGAATGTAGATGTTTGTATATAAATAAATACATGCAGATCGTTTTATGTGGAAAAGCAAGACATTTCCCAAAAATAAGTTAAGTTTTGTCGTGTTTTTTAGAGTAAAAACTAATATAAAACTCAGTCTTACTTTCACAGAACTATGGTAACTGGTGCTTCAGCTGCTTACCTGTCAGATGGCTCGGCCAAGGGCATTGCCTGATTTACACATTATTGACGATGAGCTAGAAAAGGAATACACTACACAGGAGGAGAGTCCCCAGGATGCCTGGCTCAATGGTGGTTTCTCCACCCTTAACCACAAATGGTTCCTTGTCTACCACTTTTGGCATTCACAGCAGCATTTGGAAAGAGATGTAGCAATTTCCCCTGGGACTTATTTTTAAAGTCAGTGGCTGAGAGTTCTTGCCGGAAGTGGGGTCAGGCAGAGCAGAAAGCTCTGAGCTGGTGCTACCCAAGAACAGATGCAGTGGTTGATCGTTCTTTTTGAACCTCTCTTGCCTTGGGAGAAATTAGGCCAAAGACGAGATGATTTGCATACAAACAGATCACACCTTCCATGGAGGTGTGATAACCTAATCATATAGAGTGTTCCTAGCTTGAAAGTTTCAAGGTTAGGGCTGGGCCAGGCAGACATCCCCTGCCTTCTGCTAACTCAAAGGAAAAGATAAAAGTTTTAGTGAGAGCTACAGGTGCTCTGACCTAGGTACTGCTAGGTACTAGAGATCAAAGATTGTGCCCTCCAAAGGCTTACACACAAGTGGGGGTGGGGGTGGGTCAGGCAAGTCGATACGTAGATACATGTGTGTAGAAGTGTAACAATGATGGTAGAGCCTTAGGGAGGCCAGGAAAAGGATCCTTCATGGTGCTGCCTAAATTGAGACCTGGGAACAAATGGAAGGTGTACAGAAAGAAGAAGCAAGGCACTGCAGACTGTGAGATACATAAAAGATGAAAGGAGGCAAGCATCACTAAGTAGTGGCCCATGACCTGAATCCAGCCATCCACCTCTTTTTGGCATTAAAGTGTTTTTTTTTTTTTTTTTTGGCATTAAAGTTTTATTGGAACAATCTTACTCCTCCCTTTCCACATAGTTTATGGCTGCTGTCCACAACAAAGGCAGAGTTGAGTAGTTGCCATGGAGAGCATTTGGCCTCCAAAGCCAGGAGTATTTACTATGGGGATCTAGAGAACAAAGTTGGGGGAGGCCAGAGAGGAAGCCAGAGCCAATTAAAAACTTCATGAGCCAGTTTAAAGCATTCAGTGTCATTTTAAAAGCAATGAGAAAGCAACTGGCATGTTTAAGAAGAAACAGTATGATATTTGAATTTTAGACAATTATAGTGAAATTAAGAGGAAAAGCTGGAATTGGGGAGAGCAGTTGGGAGGACAGCTTTGGTTACATCCACCAGCAGAATGGACAGATATGAACAGATGTAAAAGATTTGTTGAATATCACACATGAGAACGTAGGACAGGCAAGGTCTTAGGAGGTAAGCTCTCCCTTTGGGGTTTTCCTAAGCGATGGAAGAAACATTGGTTAGCTAATTGTCCTTTGACACTATTTGACTTCTTTCATTTACTTGAATGCACTAAGGTCTTTCTTGCCTCATGGTTTCTTTGTTTTCCAAGGTCTGCTTTCCAAGTATCACTTCAGTGGAATGTAAGAGCCTTACTACCGGGCTGGTGAGATAGCTGAGTGGTCTCAAGTGCCTGTTTAGGCAAGCTTAGGCAACTGCAGGGACCACAGTTCAATCCCCAGCACCATGTGCTTTGCCAGCCCCACCCCCAGGGCAGGCTGAGCCAGCCATAATGTAAATAAATAAACAAATAAATAAAAATAAAAAAGTGAAGTAAATAAATAAAAATAAAAAATGAACCATTTTTAAAGGAACCTTTTTACCATACAAAGCTCTCTCTGTGTTGCAACTTTATGCATTCCATTTACATAGGTTGAAAATCTCATTCTAGTGTTACAATGCTTGGTTTCAACCCCTAAGAACCTTGAAGAACTCAAGATGAAACTAGATTATACTTACCCATTCACTATTTCTAAGGTTCTTCTTTCATTCTCTGTTCCAAGATTCTCCCTGAAAGTCATGTTCTTATGGTTAAAAGAACTTCCTGTAGTGATACTTTTTATAACAATAATAGTAAATATCAATAGCATAAAATTTTAAACAAAGTATAAAGACTATTATCTAGTGGGAATGCATGATTGTGTTAGACTAAGGGAGGAATTCAGGAATTTGTAGGATTTTGAAATCCTGCAGAGAGATCTGTGTTTTCCCCAAACTCCAACTCAGTTACTAATTCACTATGAATTTGGAAAACTTAATCTCTTTTTTCTTTTTTTTTAAAATGACATTAGTACCTGTGTTATCAGACTATTATGAGAATTAAAATTTCATATAAAAAATTTAAAAAATAAAATTTCATATAAGGTCACCTACCATTAAACTCAGCAAGGAGTTGGAGTAGACAGTACAACTATTAATTAATTTACATACACAATATCATTCTTCCCATCTTTAGCAATACTTTTAAAGAACATCTGACCACAAATTGTATGAATTTTTCTTTTTCAAGGAATGTTTTTATTTTTATTCCTTAAGAAGATTGCCTTTCACTGGATACAGAATCCGCATGGATAGACTTTTTCTTAGCACCTTAAAAAGTTTTTCTTCCTGATTTGTATGGTTTCTGATGAAAAATCTGCCATTCTTCAAGTTGTTATATCCCAATTATTGATTAATTGGCTTTTGTGGCTACCCTTAATACGTTTTTCTTTGTTTTCAGTTTTCAACAGTTTGATTATGATGTGTATTGTGTAGGTTTCATTGCGTTTGTTTATTAAGAAATGTCTGTTCTACTAGGTACAGCATGGGATACTATTTGTCACTTTTTAGAGTTACTCTTTTTCATTGTCATTAAGCCAGGTTTCCAGTAAAACACACAACTGATATTCAATGAATATTTGCTTGATGCCAAGTTTTCCTTCCACATATGTGCCCATCCATGCCATACTTATTCTCAAAAAGAGATGAAGGTCCTCATATTCAAATACACCTCTGTTCTCAGGACTAAAATTAAAATTTATCTTTCTGTAACTTTGTAACTTGTGGACCATTCTCATTTTTTTTTTTTTTTTTGGCATGATTCTGTGCAGTAGAAAGGAGAAAAAGTACTAGTAATACTTCATAGACAAACTCAGGTTCAAAGAGATAAAATAATAAGTCCAAGCTCACAGCTAGTTTATAATGGAGTTGATAGCAGGGGTGAAATGACAGGTTACCTTGGTAAAAAAAATAAAATTAAATTGGCATTTACTTTTTTTTTCGGTGAAGAGTTCCATTTATTTCACTTTCAATAAAACATTTGTCCTCCTACACAATAAAACACATACTTTTCATTAAGGCCAACAGTCACAATTGAAGAAATAGTGGCCTATCTTTCTGATACTAAGCTGCTGCAGTATTAAGGCCTCAACAGATGCCACCTCCATGAAATAAGATCTTTTATTTTGATTATTATTTATTTTGAAAAGCAAAACTCCAAAAGCAATTTTACTTTTCCAGTGGTTCCATTTGCCAAGTAGTCATGACAGATGACACAGTGCCCGCTACTCCCAGGGATGCTACCCCATGGATCCTCTTTCCCAGCACAACAGCCAGGGCAGCCTCCACTCAGAGTCTATGCACCAAGAGTTCTCACTGCAGCTGGCCAAGAAGTTCCGTTCTAGCTGCCAGGGCTTCTTTCTGCTGTATGGTGTTTGTGAACTCTCATGGATGTTCATGTGTCATTTTTAAGTATTTCTATAAGCAGCATTGCGAACAGGTCATCTCTTCAGGCTTAACTTCTCTTGTGAAGTCTTTTACATGGTACAAAAAGCAGGTTTCTGTATGTTTATTGTAGGTTCCCAAAAATTCCCTAAACTATTATATCTGTTCAGATTCTGTGATTTATGTAGCCATATTCTTTTGGTACATTTATTTTATTCCTTTAAAATTTTTATGCATTTTTTTAGTACAAGGTTTCACTACACAGATTGGACTCATAGTGATCCCCCTGTTTTCAGCCTTCTAAGCACTGGGATTACAGGCATAAGCCACCATGCCCAGTCTCATTTGCCTCTCGGCGTACCCCAGGGGCAGCTCAAAACCACTGAGCTACCAGGCCAGCACTCTATTCTATTCTATTCTATTCTATTCTATTCTATTCTATTCTATTCTATTCTATTCTATTCTATTCTATTCTGTTCTATTCCATTCCATTCTATTCTATTTATTTATTACAAGGTCTCACTATGCAGCGAGGAATCGTAGTGATCTTCCTGTCTCAGCCTCCCCAGCATTGGGATTACAGACATGAGCCAACACACCAAGTTTTGGTGGCCAGCTCAGCATACTAGGGATCTGGAGCTGGCATGCATGTGGTGAGGGTGATCAATTCCAGGTCCTTGCTCTTGTCAGGCAGGAGTTATCTGCCCAGCCCCCTTTTGGCATATTGATGAGCCACCTTTTCCAATGCATGAGTTCCCTGAATTCTTTTTTTTTCTTTTTTTTGGTGGTACTGGGAATTGAACTCAGGACCCTGAGCTTGCCAGTCCCTGAGTTCTTGAGAAGTAATTCTATAACCTCTGTTCAGTGTTTCCAGTAGCGTCTGATTTCTCACTGGCTTTCACATCAGCTAGGGGCTGTGACCACTGACAGCACGTGCTGTCATTTTAACAGTTCACACCTCTCTTGGCCATGCCCTTCAAGCGCCACCCTGGCCCTTTGGTCCCATACCTTGAACCACTCGCCTGACAGCCCCATGATTTACATGAGGCTTTACAGGGACAACTAGATACAAGCCATAACAAAGGACTTACTTCTAGATTTGTTTATGCTTTTTCTGCTAGCATCTCAACTTTCTTTCTGAACCTGAAGATTCATGTCATCAATTCTGGGAAACTTTTAGCCATAATGTCTTGCTATCTTCTGATTGTTTCTCTCTATATCCAAATAAAATGGCATGCTTAGCCCATAATACACACAGGTGAATACCAGGTGGATTAAAGCACTAAACCATAAGAAGAAAAAATATGAAAACGCCTAGAAGGAAAGGACATATATGGGTCTGTAGTTTTGATCCTAAGGGTAAGAAAGGTTATCTCAGATGAAATACAGAAAGTTGAAACTGTTAAAGAGTAAATTATATTATCTTAAAATTTAAAACCTCTGAAAAATAATATATAAAACAAAATGAAGGCATATCATAACTGTAAAAGAGATTTTCAAGAACAAGAAGGCCTAGAGATTTAGCTCAGTGGCACAGCACCTTCCTGGAAAGCACAAGGTTGTAAGTCTGATTCCTGGTACCAAAACTTAGAAAAATTCAGTGTTTAGAATATAGGAAAAAAGATCTAAAATATTAATATGAAAAAGGTAATAGAACAAAATGGAAAAATGGTTGAAACAGACAGGTACTGAGCAAGAAAATACAAATAACTAACACATGTATGCTGTTGCTCAACACTGCCAGGACCCAGAAATGCAAACTCAAGCACCAGTGAGACACGGTTTTGTGCTTATCAGGACAGCAAAAATTAACATTCCTTCCCATCTATATGAACATATGGAGGAAAAGGAGCGGAAGGCAGGTTTATTGTTTCAGATTAAATTTAGACGTGTTTATTAAATTTGAAGATATTCATCCTCTGCAGAAAATCTGCTCAGAAACCCTGGAGAGGTCCTGATATCTATGCACAGTACACGCGTGAAGGTGGGACTGTTATGCACAGGACAAAAGGTACACGATAGCTTCATGGCCAACAAGCAGAACAAATAACTAAGTAAACTGGGCTACAGGCTTGCCATTCAGAGTATTTAATTATAAGATGCTACAACCAACATTAATAAAGTGTCTATGAATGGATCAACATGGTTATGTCCAGGAAGCATCATATTATACTTTTTAAAAGTTTTTTAATGTTATGTATTCAGTGAAGATTTCAGTACAATACTACACACACTTTGAAGCCACCCTGTACACAAAGTCATCAGAACCAGGAACAGGGCTGGCTAAATAACTCAATGGATTAAAGTACCTGCAAGCAGGCACAGGGGCTAGGGGTCCCAATTTCTGGGCCTGTCATGCTGGCCCTGCTCCCAGGGTGCACTGAGAAGGCAATTGAGACTGGGCACAGTGGTGTACATCTGTGATCCCAGCCTTGGGAAGCTGTAAAATAGATGGATCACTATGAGTATGGTCTAGTACTGAGACCCAGAACACCTTGTAGACCCTTCCCTAAATACTAAATAAATAAATAAATAAATAAATAAATAAATAGAATTTTTTAAAAAGAACAATGAACAGATCCATGACAATGAGAGACAACAGAATCAAAATAGCGGTTCCTGCTGAGGTGAGAATAGGACAAATTGATGGTACACTCATTCTAAACACGTGCCATCCTGTGTCCACTGTGCTTTGCAAATTGACTAATGTAGCATTTCCCATCAAACCGTGGAGCCTATTACACCACCTTTTGTATCTTGGATGGTTGTGTGGTTGCTGTAATGAACACAGTAGACTGTGGTGGATATGGTGAGATGTATCTAACTCCTGTGCGCCTTACTGAGCTGGCTACTGCTATGTGGACAAGGGTAGGCTTGGCTGCTAGAGGGTAAGACCCTGGAAGGACCAGGCTGCTGTCCCTGCCTAAGTCATGCCCCCCAAACATATGGCACAGTCTAGATCTGAATGTATATCTGCCCTACAGCCAGCTGAGGATTTATAAATGAGCCCAGGTGAAACTCTCACTGCTGCCAAGACCCATAGAACCATAGAGAGTAAATGTTTATTGGAGCAGTTGGTTACTCAGAAATAACTGATAAGGAGGGAGAAATAGATCTATGGAGGAGCAAAAGAGAGGGGTTCAGTCTGTATCCATGATGTTTTGTACATTTTTTAAGAGAAAGAACTGAAAGCTGAGGGTAGAGGTCTTGCATAGCATGTGAGAGGCCCTAGGCTCAGTCCACAGCACTGCAAAACAGAATAACCCTATGCTGGGCAGATAGCTCAGCAGCATAAGTGTTTGATTGGCAGGCACAAGGTCCTGGTACAAAACAAGGCACAAGGTACCTGATCCCTGGTACAAAACAAACAAACCCTAAAGCAAAAGCCAATACAGCAAAAATGTTAAAATTAATCAGTACAAGTAGTAAGTACATTGGCATTCTCCTAGCTTTTCTGCATATTTAAAATACTTTATAATAAAATAAAATTCAGATAGGAAATGTGATACACTAAGCATGATAGACAAAATGATTGTTTTCAAAAAAACAAAGAAAAATACTTGCCCTGCCATCCCTTCCTGATCACCACTGTCTCACAAACAAGGGGGATTAAGAAGACTAATGATTTCTGTGTTGTAATGCTCTTCTGTCATCCCCGGACCTCCTCGGGTTCCTCCCTAGCATTTAATACTGTTGCTCCAATTGGTCATCTGTAAGACAGCAGATATTCCATCAGGTTGCTGACAAGAATTGTAAGATAACTAGGGAAGTAGTATAGGAGCAAGTTTTTCATTGCAGCTGCCACGTGGGTAGGAGCCTAAATTCCATAACGACTTCACACTATTGTTATGTGTAAAGTCTAGGATCTCCTGCTAAAAATGTCAGTCCTTCCTGTTCCACTACAAATACAGGGTTAGCCACCTACCCTGTGACTTCCTCTGACATTCTAACCTGTCCAGCCCTTTGTATCTGAACTTGTTTCCACTACTGGCATAGGTTGGTATTCTGCGTGTCTGCCAGGAGGATTTGTGCTTGACCTATTGAGAGTGGCAAGGGCTCTCAGAGGATACACACTCAATGCCAGGGAAAGGGAGGGTTAAGCAGGCTGTGCCCACAGACTCAGTGTCTCTCTTGGCCCAACACATTGACAGTACTCCTTATGTTGCTTCTGCAGCATCTGCACGTTCTTTATTCTCTCTGACCATACACCTTTGGATATGCTGGTTGTTACTTTGCGTTATCTTCTCTTTTTCTACCAACTCCATTAGGCTCTGAGTTCCTTGAGGACATGGTGTTTTAAGTGACTTAGCATCCCTCCTATCTAGTGAGAGGAAGGAAGCGAAGGAGAAAGGTCACACAGGAAGGAAGAGAGGAAGGAAAGGGATACAGGAAGGAATGAAGTAAGGAGGGATAATAGCAGCAAATATTTATAGAATGACGATATGCCAGGTAGTGTGTATTTTCTTACTTAAGCCTTCCAACTACTCAGTGAGGTAGATACTATTATTAAGTTTTTCCTAGCTTACAGAGGAGAAAACATGCTTAGGAGGGTTAGGTAATATGACCAATGTAACAAGCCACAGTGAACACACTGGCAAGTCAGCATTGCTCTGAGGTTTGTTGAACTCTAGGGTCTATGCTCTTGGTTTCTGAACTGCCTGCTGCCTGCTGCTTTGAGAAGACATTTTTCTTCAGAAGTTGTATCACATCCTCTTGCATGTAAACAGAACTGCAGCACTCTGCTTGCTGTTAACAGACAACAGAAAACACGGAACAGGGCTCTACTTAAACAGAACAAAGTATGTAGTTACGAGAGCAGAAACAAAGCACAAGAGACATCATTTTGCTCTGCATGAGCTGGGAATGTGTGTACTGAGTGACTCACATTTTTTGCCATTCTGCAAATATTCGCTAACGATCCTGATAGTGCTGCCCAGGGTCCTGAATTCCATTCCACTGGACTTTACAACATATACATGAGTTCGATTTGGTGAAATTATTCCTGCTGTATAGGCCTTTTTAATTTTGGAGTTACAGATATACTTTCACAAGTTGGTGAGCTCACAAATGTGAAGTTTATGGTTCAGGAGCACTGAGTGTGTATGGAATGAAATTCAGCCTGGAAGCTGTTTCAGGAAGGAGCAGCAAGAGACCTGAAGTGCTGTAATACTGTAGTTGTATATGTTTCAATAGCACTTACTGGTCCTGCAGGTAACTTTGAGAATAATCTGTCCTTCCAGTCTCCAGGTTTAGGTAGGTTCAATCTCTTTTTTAATTAAAAAATATTTTATTTATTTATTTATTTATTTGGTACAGGGTCTTGCTATGCATCTTGGACTCTAATGATCCTATTTTAGCCTCCCCAGTGCTGGGATTACAGGCATGTGCCACCATGCCTAGTTTTGGTGGCCTGCACATATGTCTGGGGCTCTGGGGCTGGCATGGCACATGGTACTGGGAATCAAACTTAGATTTTTGTACTCGCCAGGCAGGCGCTAGACTACTGAGTTATCTTCCCAGCCCAAGGCAGGGTTCAATTTTGATGGTTAGAGATTATCTGTGGCTCAGATCACAGAATAAGGGGTGCTAAACATTTTACTTTATAAGTTTTATTCTCTTTGAATATTCTAGAGGCTGGGTCTTGCTTTGCACTCTCCTTGTTAATGGAAGAAACTCAGTACACGTGTGCAATTTCTTGAACTTGATAATGAGGGCCAGCTGCCCACTTACAGTGTCTTCCTCTCTTCTCTTTGTGATGTATTCACAGAGAAACATTTCTTCCTGAAGAAGGTCCCGGATTTAGTGGTCCTTGGAGATGTCATTCAGCTAATTACCTAATCTTTCCAAAACACAGTTCACATGGATGGTGCTTAGAGGGTAAATCAGAGGCCAGGGTTTTTGTTTGATCTCTTCAAATTGCACAACAATCACATGAGAGTCTCTTGCTAGTCAGAAACTTATCTGCACAGATAAGTCTGATGAAAACCAGATTGCTCAACTAATTTCAATTGTTTAAGAAAATATCATACAAATATGGGGAAATTGATGGAAATATTCCTATTTGGTAAAGGACAAAAATAAATCACAATGTGGTCCTAAAAATGTTATTTTTGCAAACAGGTGTTGTAAAACATTAGTTTAATTATAGTTTTTACAATGCTTAGTCCTTTTGAGCGAAAACAGTCTAATTCCACCTAAATAGGAACTCAGTCACAGAAAAGAAACCATTTCCACCTGAACACTGAAAAACAGCCCTAGGCTCCACCTACTCCTCCTCAGCTTTGTGGATTCTCCTGGTGGAAGGAAAGCAGGCTTCTCTGGATCCTTCTAGTGAGCACAGACAGGCCTCAGCTGAATATTGTAAATGTGCCAAGAGATCCACCAACCCTGAGGCAAGGAAGTCTCCTCCCACTGAAACACGTTTTCAGGCCCTTCTTCCTTTTCAGTTGCATGGGCCTGCTGAGCACAGCAGGTCCCACACTTCCAGCTCAGTGGCCAGGTGATGACCTTGCTTGGCTCAGTGCTTTCTTGGAGAGAAAAAACGGGAAGAAAAGCACACAATAGAATGGTGGCTTTAGGTCTACCATTCCTGCCTGCTTCCCAAAGCATGCTTTTTTTCCTTTACGCTTTGAGGATCTCATTATCTTGGTTTCAGAACACCCAGCTGTTTATACAAACAGAAAACTATGCTGAAAAACTCGTCAGTGTTGTACTAAACAACTGCCAACACCCAAGACTCCCAGGAGTCTGTTTCTCTGAGCTTACGAGTCATTTGTCACTGTCCAGGTGGTACCTCATACCTCCAGTGCTGGAGTATCCTTTCTGGTCTCACCCCTCATCAGATTTGGAATGGCCCCCAAGGCTGATGGATTGAAGGCCATATTAGGTGGTGAGATCATTAAGAGGTGGGCCTGGGCTGAAAGATAATTCAGTAGAACAAGCACCTGCCTGGCATGTGCAAGGTCCTAAGTTCAGTCCTCAGTACTGGGGGATGGGGGAGGTGGGCCTGTTGAGAGGAAGTCAGGTCACTAGGGACGTCGGGACACCAGGACCCTATTCCTTTTCTGTCACTGTTTCCTGAGGACCATGAGAGGAACAGGCTTCCCCTGTCACACTCCAATGATACTGCAATTTGATGCCACAGGCCCAAAGGAACAGGGACAGGTGACCATGGCCTGCAAACTTTGAAACTGTAAGCCAAACCTTCTCCGATTATCTTAGGTATTCTGTTACAGCACCAGAAAGCTAACACATCCTTTATAAAGTTCCTGAACTCATTCCACTCAGAAAAGCCTTCAGGAACACTGGGAAGATCAGTAATCCTTCCTGGCCTAAATACAAAAGCTGATCTCCTGAATTACTGAACTGTCAAAATCCTCACCATTTAAGTGCACATAGTATTTTAAGTGGCAGATTTGTTGATCAGTTTGGTGTTTTCTGTTTTCATCAGTGGTAGCATCATAAGCATGTTTCTTCCAATCTTGTTGCTTCTGTGTAATAATACAATACTTAGTGAAAAACAGATACTCCATTAAGTTTATCTTAATTTTTACAGACCCACAGTAGCTCCAACTGCTCGTAAAGCCACTGATTTTTAAGTAACCTTCAAACTGCCTTGTGACAGTAGAGGAGTCACTCAGAGGCATTTATCCAACTTCCACGAGCAATCCTTCGCTCCTACGTCCTGAAAATGATGCACTCATCCATCTCTTGACTGTATGTACCTTACATGAGGTATAGAACTCTGTGGAATAACATTCAAAGTTTCTTTTCTAGTGTTTTTTATTGACCCAATACTCACTTCCAGCCAGCTATACACTGACCTGTCAATTTAAGAACTAAAGCAGTCTCTTATACTGATCTATTATTCCTTGTCTCTGCCCGTTTATCCTATTTTGCATTAGAATTAATCTCTCCAAAAACAATGGCACCTGTGAAGACAGCTTCAGCAAGCTGTAGGCATTAAGTGGAACCACTATAGACTCCTTGGCAAAGGACTTAGACAAACTGCTAGAATGGGTTAGATGTACCTCTTATATTTATGCTAGGAGTGTACACTAGGAGTGCTATTATTTATTTTGATTGAGATATGCCACTTCATGATGACATAGAATAGCTCAGTAGAGTAAGTGCCTGCACAGGGTCCTGAATTCAATCCCAGGAACCACAAAAAAAAAAAAAAAAAAAAAAAAAGAATACCTTCTATTTCACTGTTGTGGACAGGTGGACAGTTGCAGTATCCACACTACCTGGATTTGATGAAATGATAGCCTTTGTACATGTGTGTGTGCTTCTGTTTAATAGTGTTCACGGCAATTATGCTGTAGATGGATTAAATAAATGATATGCCACACTGGGGAAAGATGAAGGGAAGACAATGGAACAGAAGGGAGAGAGCAGAGAGGAATGGGGACAGAGTCACCTGTAGAGAAATGCAAGGGGTAGAAGAATGCTTACCAAGGCTAAGAACGGAGGAAAGAAGGCAAAGAAATAAAAGTAACCCTAACTGTGTCAGCTCTAGGTGCTGCTTTAGACTAGCTTTACATCAAGCTAGTGAAAAGCAACCTAGTTCTCAGTCCAGGGGTGTTATTGATAGACCAAAGCAAGGTTCCATAGGGAAGATGAAACAGAGGTAAAGGACTCAAAACCTTCCTTTTTCTTAACTCTAACTCAAACAAGCTTAGAAAGTGGATGAAAAACAAGGGTTTGACACATGATAATTTCAAATAAGGACATTTGTTTCATTTATTTATTTCTTCAAAATTTTTTTTTTCCTAAGAAACTCACATTTGGAAAGACAGCAGAAGATTTTATCATCTGTATGTATGAAAGGTCTGTACCTGATCTATGATTCTAGCGTGGGACAAGTTGATGGAAAGGCAGTGAGCAGTGCCTAGAGCATGTGTCCACAAGGGATCAACAGCAAGCTACACTGAGGAAGGAGCTGAAGAATAAATGCCCCACTGTGGCTCATCACTCCTCATCTGCTCAGTGTATAAATTTCTGGGATGCTTAATAGGCACACAGCATGAGTTGATTTGTGGCTTAGGTTGCAGATTCTCTTTCTGGATACCTCTTGCTTGACAGCATCCAGCATAGCTCAGGTTCCTGGAGAGTTTCACAATCCTCTCCTGCCAGCATGTCAGTCCCTGTGCATTCAGTGCTTGGATGTCAGAGTGAGTGTTGAAGACACACGGAAGATCTGGGGAAGCATGTTACTAAGTTGATAAAACATTTCTTCAGAAATACTCTGTAAGAAGTAAAAATAAGGAATTGTTAAATCATTCAATTTTCTAAACTTTACAATGATTTTAAAATATAGATCTCATTCTAGATATGGGTTACAATATGTGGAAATTCTTTCATGACTAATATGGCTCTACAGCTAAAGGACTGGGTTATTTTTCTGGCTCATTTTTCTGACCATTTATGTAGTTTCTGCCAATCAATTTGATTGCTAGGAAACCCCCAGAAAGCATTAATGTGTAATAAATACTACCAAGTCTGCTAAATTCTATACAAAATACACAATCTTTCCTGCAAATTCTCTTCCTATGAACAATTCATTAACTATATAATACAAATGTAGAAACAAACAACAGGAATATGAGCTACTTGTTTGGTGGTTAAATAAAAGATCCCTTGGTTGGTACACATTGACACTTCTCACAATATAGTCAGCACTTACAGTATTTAAATGCTTCTTGAATAAAATAAGAAGCCACTGACACTTTGTATGATACTTAGGTGTTTGGGGTTGCTATGAGGAAAATCATAAGAGACTGGTATTCAGACTTCACACCTGTGGCACCAGGAATTGCACTGTCCTAGAAATTCCTCCATCCCACGAGGCCATTTCCATCATGAAACCTAAAACAGAACAACACATTTGCTGTAGGATGAGTCTTGGACTTTGGTAGACTAGCTGCTTCTGAGAGAAGCTATATGTGTGTGGTGGGACTTAATGTCTTGACTTTGAGGTAGCCACTTGCCCGTAGGAAAAAGCTAACCCTATGGACACATAAATGCTTACGATTCCTAATCTTCCAGGCCAAAATTTTCAGAGTTTTATTAACCATCTCATACTTACGTATTCTCAAGTCCTAGTTGGTCTTCAGACAATGAAGCTAAAACAAGTCATTAAATGTTAGTTGAGGGGCCTGGCAGGATGGCTCAGTGGTCTAAAGCACCTGCTTAGGAAAGCCTGGGCAGCTGCAGGGACCACGGTTTGATCCCCAGCACCACATGCTGCGCCAGCCCTGCCCTCAGGGCAGGCTGAGCTGGCCATAAAAATAAATAAATGAACAAACAAAAGTTCTGAAACAAGAAAAAAAAAAAAAAACAAATAAAAATAAAATTTAAAAATTCTAAAATAAATAAATAAATAAATGTTAGTTGAATATATATCTCCATTTTCTATTTTCTAAGAAAATAAAAAGCAACAGAAAGCAATTAGAATCATAGCCAAGTATAAGTGACATCCATGCTCCCTTGCCTTTCAAGAGGCTGAAGACTTATTTTGTGACTGGATAAGAAACTCAGTCTGTAATAAAATACTCCGCTAACTAACTGAGGCATCAGATGACAGGTAACTTTTACACTCTTTCTTCTGGGTTACCCTGCTATCAATGTTGAGGAAGAAATACAGTGGTAATTGTTAAATACAAGGCCATGCTCACCTTTGACACACTTGAACACAAGTTCTGCTCTTCTCAAGCACCAAGGTATAGTCATTTCCTAAAAATAGAAAGAAAACACATTGTAATTTTAACAGAATTTTGTACAAAGAAAAAATACAGGCAGATCTATAGTACCTATAATGCTGACCACCCATGTTGTGAACAGTTTGAGGCAATTATTTGCCAATTCCAACTGGACTGCTTATAGTTTTCAGATAAACAACTTTTAGCTGTTGAACTCAAGAAATGAGTCTGAAATGTAATAAGGTGAGCAAAAATATCTTCACAACTTTTCAGATCATTAATTTTAAAGGCAACTGTAAATTGAATATTTGCATAAGGAAAAACATAAAATCTTATTGTACAACATTATTATAAAATTAGTGGGAATAAGTATCCCATCTCTACCACCTGAAACATCCAAATGCTTTCATTTTCCTATGTTCCCTTCTAATTTTTGCCTAATGTGCGCATGGATGTCAGTCAGACTACAATAAACACTCTATAATTTTCCATAGTACGATTAGGGGAGTGTGCTACTTTCCATTCTGTTTCTTTTTACTGTTGCCAGAACTATCATTCCAAATTGAAATGCCCCATAAATACACCTACAAAATATGTGTATTATTTCATTCTAATGACTGCATTTAAAGTCTCAGGATTTTTGAGGACTCCACTGAGCTTTTATTTATGTGGACTGTTTTTCTGGTATTTACTCCATCAGAATTAAAATTTAGAAAAACATTAATTTCATTGAAAAACAAAGACAAGCCAGTCACATGGCAGCATAAATATATTAATGAAAAGTAACTGTTTCCCAACTCAAAAAATTTTTACTAAGAATAGTAATGTGTTCTTTAACCGTGGTAATAAAGTCCGTGGTCCCTTAAGTCTGTGTATCTGCTTTCATGATTGGTTATTTCTGCTGGTTCCATTTATTACATCTCATTTCCTTATGGGCCTATTTATCTCTCTCTCATGCTAAATATTTTACTCAAGAATCATATGTGAGAATGAATACTAAAGAATAATACCTATAGTACTTTAAAGTATTATCCTCAAATTCACTTTTTGAAATACAATAGTAATAACCAGTCAAAAATTATTACATGTATTTTAATGAAGTGCACGTGCACACACACACACACACACACACACACACACACACACACACACACTGTAATTACCTGATAGCAATTTATCTTAAAATCTATAATCTACTGACACTTTTGATTAGCTTTTTAGTTACTTCAGTGTGAGGTCAAGTCTAAGCATTGCCATTCGTGTGAGAACAATGAATAAACGTTATAAGCACAGAGCTTTTGAAGGGCTAACCTTAACATACAAAATATATACTAACCAAACCCTAAAACCAGAATACTAATAGTAATGATGAAAGACTAGCACAAGGTAGAATAGAGATGGTATATAGGAAAAACATAGCCAAGTCCCTAGCTGCCAGACTCAATTACTCCTCTAAGCAGATGGAGAAAAACAAAGTACTTTGATTATCCAGTTATCTAACAATTATCACACTTAATTCACTAATGTTATGGTTTTTGTATGTGAGTGGTTAACAGACCGAACTGACACTTGTTAGAATGATATGAATTAGTGACCAAGTCTCATTAATGCTACATAGAGAACATACTAAAATACCAATTCACAGCAGGACCCTAGTGCAGCTTTGAAATGATAAATACACTCCGAATACCAATTTAATTTTCACATGACATACTTTAGCTGAGGGCTACTTTGCAATATATGGACCTGAAGGGCCTGGCAAGTGGCCACACATACGTGCACATAGCTGCACACACATATTTATCTTCACATTTATCACACAGAGACCCTGTCCCAAGATTAAGGTGGATGCTTGCCAGTTTTTTTATCCTATCAACTCGTCTCTGATTAAAAGCAGTTTTAAAAAAATTTTAGAAAAGGTAAAGTTTTAGAAGTCAAAGAGCTGTGCTGCTATAAACATGAGTGCACACATATCACATGGTATGATGTTTTCAATTCTTCTGGAAAAATATCCACATACTATGTTGTAGCTAAAGTTAATGGCTCAATATGTTAACCACTGAACCTGCATCTTCATAGTGGGCCAAGACTGAACTAGGAGGTTTGTAGGTATTCTTAACTTTTTACTGTTACATCTTAAAGGCTAGGCACAAGAATTATTTTCTGGGTTTATGCACGGCAGGGAAAAATGTACAATTACTTTTTAAATCTTGTGTACATACCTCTAAGGCATTTGAAACCATACCAGTCAGTTTCAAAGCCATTATCAGAAGGTAAGTCTGGTTGTGTTTCTTATTTTTCACATTAAAAAACAGCGCTCCTTTCGATCTTTTTTTTCCCAATATTTAAAACTTTATTTTAAAGAGTAAAAATAGCAGAAACAAAGATAGAAAAAGAGTAACAAGCAAGAGTACATATACTACAGAATTTCAAAACAAGAACAAAAATTTAACAATGGTTTTATACATATTTTCATCATCACATTTGTTTAGATTAATAGATATAGGTATGTAAGATTGGTCAAATAATTCAACATTAACACATTCAATAAACCTTAATTTTTTTTTACCTCTTCCAAATGCATTTTGTATTTAAGTCACTCTTCTAAAAAATAATTATAAGGGTTGAGGATGCAGAAAACACAAGGTTCTGAGTTTAATTCCTGGTAACCCCCAAAATTTATTTATTTGTTTGTCTATTTATTTATCTTCTTTTGAGTTCTTAGACTAGGGAGACTATATGATATTTGACTATATGTAGGTCAGGTTTATTGAACTTATGAGTATATGTTCAAGATACATCCATTTATATATGAAGTCTTCTAGTTTATCATTCTATATAGCTGAGTAATATTCCATTTTATGAAAATATCACATCTTTTTCAACCATTCTTCAAATGATAGGTATTTTGGTTGTTTCCAAGATTTGGTTATCACAAATTGTGCTGCTATGGGTTGAATGGGATTTCCAGTTCTAGTTTTTTAAGGAATCTCCACACTGCTTTCCATAATGGTTGCACTAATCTGCATTCCCACCAGCAGTGGAGAAGTACTTTTTCCTCACAGTCTCTCCAACATTTGTTGTTGCTTTATTTCTTTATGAAAGCCGTTCTTTCTGGAATGAGATGGTATCTAAGTGTTGATTTAATTTGCATTTCATGAATGACTAGTGATGTGGAGCATTTCTTCATGTATTTATAGGCTTGTTGCATTTCTTTCTCTGAGAAGTGTGTGTTCATCTCGGATGCCCATTTCTGGATTGGGTCTTTGAATTTTGGGACCCTCATGGTTTTTAGTTCTTTATAAAGTCTAGATAGAAGACCTTTGTCTGAACACTTATTACTTCAAATCTTTTCAAAATTTGTGGGTTGTCTTTTCACTCTGTTGATAATTTCTTTTGACATGAAAAAATTCAGCTGAAGGAGGTCCCAGTTGTTGATTCTTTCAACTGTTAAACATGCATTTTGATTTTTGTCCATTAACACTTTGCCTACCCCAATGTCTTCAAGATTTCCTCTGACTTTCTCCTCTAGGAGATTTAGTGTTTCTCTTTTAATATTTAGAACTTTAATCCATTTTGATTTTAGTTTAGTACACAGTGTTAGGCCTGGGTCAAGTTTTAGTTTTCAGCATGTAGAGAGCCAGTTTATCCACTATTTGTTAAAGAGGCTATCTTTCCTCCAGTAAACATGTTTGGCCCCTTTGTCGAAAATAAGGTGGCTGAGTGTGTTTGTATTTGCTTCTCCATCTTCTAATTTATTCCACTGATCCTCAGGTCTATTTTTTTTTTTCCAGTACCATTCTGATTTTATCACAGTAGCTCTGTAGTATAACTTGAGGTCAGGAATTGTAATGCCTCCTGCTTTATCTTTGTTGCCCAGGATTGTCTCTGAAATTCTAGGTCTTTTCTGGTTCCAGATAAATCTTAGGAATGATTTTTCCAGGTCTGTGAGATATGTTGATGGTATTTTGATAAGGATTGCAACAAATCTCTATATAACAATTTAGGGAGTATGGCCATCTTCACAATGTTGGTTCTTCCTATCCAGAAGAAGGGAATATCTATTTTCTGAAATCCTCTGGGATCTCTTTCTTCAGAGTACTGTAGTTTTCATTGATAAGATCTTCTACTTCTTTAGTTAATTCCTAAGTATTTCATTTTTTTCAATGCTATTGTAAAACGTATTGTTTCACTAATTTCCCTCCATGTGTTTGTTATCTGGGTAGAGGAATGCTATTGACTTTTGTGTGTTGACTTTGTACCCTATGCTACTGAATTTGCACATTAATTTTATTAGCATCTTGGTGGAGTTTTTGGGTCTTCCAAGTAGATTATCATGTCACCTGCAAATAATGATAGTTTAACTTCTTTACCTATTTTTTTATAGGTGCTTTAAACAATTTATTTAACTGAAACGGACTTACATTTGTTTTTTAAGTGACTTCCATTTATTTGGATACATCTTTTCCCAATGGTGATTTACAAGATCTTCAAGCCAATATAAATATTTTATAAATATTTGGGTATATACCTGCACAGTACCTCAGCAATACTTTTCAGCAAGAAAACACTTAAGAGTAAAGACCGGACACAATTACTCACTACAGTGAAAATCTGCTGAGATATGTTTGAGGTAAGAAGGCACCACATACCTCTCCAACTAAGAAAATCACCCTTACAACACAGGGCAATTTTATTTTTATACAGGACCCAGAACACTTAAGCTGCCAATTAGGTGGTGAATGGCAGAACTACATCCCAGTTTATGCCATGAATGCATAGGGAATAGGTTCCAACAATTCAAGTTCCTTCCCATTGGTCCTCACAAAGTGCGCTTTTCTGGGAGGGGCAGGCTGGCGCTTCAGTTGAACCCAAGTACCTTTCTCTTTGGCTTCTTCCTTTTTCTGATCATTTTCCTTGACACGTTTCAGGACGCTATCATGACTTTTTGAATGTTTAATATGCTCAATACATACATTAATCCTCTTGGCAAGTATCTTGCCCTTAACTTGCTTGTTTACAACAATGCCAACAGCATGCTGGGTAACATTGTAGACTCTTCCTGTTTTGCCATGGTAACATTTGTGAGGCACTCCTTTTTGCATAGTACCCATTCCCTTGATGTCTACAATGTCACCCTTTTTGTAGATTCGCATGTATGTGGCCAAAGGAACCACCCCGTGTTTTCTAAAGGGCCTGGAGAACATATAACAGGTTCCCCTCCTCTTGCCCTTTGTGTTAGTCATTTTGACAAATTACTGGAAGATGGCAGTCCCGGCCGAAAGGCTCTTTACCTATTTTTATTCCTTTTATTTCTCTCTTGTCTAATGGCTATAGCTAATGATTCCAGAACTATATTGAATAGGAGTGGTGATAGGGGACATCCGTGACTTGTATCAGATCTCAGAGTAAAAGACTTCAGCTTTTCTCCATTTAGACTTATGTTAGCTGTTGGATTGTCACAGATGGCTTTTATCAGATTGAGGTGGAGGCCCTCTATTCCAATTTTCTATAGTACTTTGAACATGAACGAATGTTGGACTTTGTCAAAAAGCCTCTTCTGCATCAGTTGAGATGATCATGTCGTTTTTGGCTTTGGCTCTATTAATATAGTGTATTACATTCACAGATTTGTGTATATTCAACCATCCATGCATGCCTGGAATGAATCCTACCTGGTCATGGTGTATAATCTTCTTGATGATTTGCTGTATTTTATTGGTGAGGATTTTATTGAGCATCTTTGCATCTATGTTCATGAGAGAAATTGGCTTGTAGTTCTCTTTTTTAGTTGCATCTCTCTCTGGTTTTGGTATCATTGTAATACTTGCCTCTAGGAATGATTTTGGGAGGATTGTTTCCTTTTCAATTTCATTGAAGAGTTTGAGGAGTACTGGGATTATGTCTTCTGTAAATTTCTTGTAGAATTCAGCTGTGAATTCATCAGGACCTGGATTTTTGTCGGCAGACTATTTATTACATTTTGTATTTGAATGGCTGTTATTGGGTTATTGAGAGTTCTTATATCTTGATTCAGTTTGGGTGGTGTGTAGCTTTCTAGGAATCTGTCCATTTTATCTATGTCTTCAATTCTGTGATGGCAAAGATTCTCAAAGTAGCTATTAATGATCCTCTGACTCTCTGGTGTGTCTGCAGTAATTTCACCCTTTTCACTCCTTATTGCTTCAATTTGAGTTCTTTCTTTCCTCTTTTTGATGAGGTTAGCTAGGGGCTTATCAATTTTATTTAATCTTTCAAAGAACCAGCTTTTTGATTCATTAATTCTTTGTATTGTTTTCTTTGTCTTGATTGAGTTAATTTGTGCTCTAATCTTTATAATTTCCTTCTATCTTTGGGCTTTGTGTTTCATTTGCTCTTCCTTTTCTAGTCAGTTTTGGTGCTACACAAGAGTATTTATTTGTTCCCGTTCTGTTCTCTTAATGTGTGAGTTAAAGGCTATAAATTTCCCTCTAAGAACTCCATTCATTGCATCCCATAAATTCTGGTTGGTTGTGTTTGAATTTTCATTAAATTGTAGATATTGTTTAATTTCTTGTTTAATTTCATCTGTAACTCACTGGTTGTTGAGAAAGGTGTTTACTTTCCATGTATTTCTGGGGTTCTTGTGATTTCTTTTGTCATTTATTTCCAGTTTCAATGCACTGTGGTCAGATAATAATATACATGGTATAATTTCTGTTTTCTTCCATATACTTAAGCATCACCTATGCACTAGTATGTGGTCAATTTTGGAAAATGCCCTGTGTGCAGCTGAAAAAAATGTGTATTCAGAAGTGGTTGGGTGGAACATTCTGTGTATGTCCACCAAGTCCAGTTGTTCTAAGATCTGGTTCAGTTCTGCTTCTTCTAATTTTTTACCTGCTTGACCTCTCTTTTTGGGATAAAGGGGTATTAATGAATGTCTCCTGTTAAGACTGTGGTATTGGACAGTAGATTTTTATTTATGAGTGTTACCTCTTCACCTTCAATTCTTCTAACCAGCATGTAGTGGCCTTCTTTATTTTATTTGATCAGTCTTGGTTTGGAGTTTAGACTGTCTGCAAACAGGATTGCTACCCCTGCTTTTTTTGAGGCAATGGGGTATGTAGTATTGTTTTCTATTCTTTAACTTATGAGCTTATGAGCTTCTTTGAGTTAAGTGTGTTTCTTGTATACACTATATTGTTGGATTTTGCTTCCTTATCCATTCTGCCAGTCTATTCTTTTAATTGGAGAACTGAGTCCATTTACATTGATGGTTATAATTGAAATATATTGACTTATGATTGACATGCATTTTACTTCTACTATTTACTTTTTTTTTCCTCCTGTTTAATTGGTTTCCCTATTTGGTGTGTTCTTTCTGGTCTCATTTGTAGAGATCAGGTCATTTTGGTCTCCTCTAAAATATTTTTTAGTGGTCTGTGTAGGGTTGGCTTTAACATCATGAAATTCTTTAGTTGTTTCTTGTCATGGAAGTATTTCACTTCTCCCTCATACTTGAAAGAGAGTTTTGCTGGGTATAGCAGTCTGGGCTGGAATTTTTTTCATGGAGGACTTGAAGCACTCTGCTCCATGCTCTTCTTGACTTCATCATTTGTGAAGAGAAATCTGTCATTATTCTGATGGTTTTCCTTTAAATGTGATCTGCTTCTTTTCTCTAGAGGCTTTTAGTATAATATTCTGCTGGATTTCTGTGATCTTGACTATTGTATGTTTGGGTGTGTTTTTAATCAAGTTGATGTTATTTGGAGTTCTGTATGCTTTAGTTACCTGAATGTCTGATTGTTTTCTCATATTTGGGAAGTTTTCTGCTATTACTGCTGCCCATATTCTTTTTATATGATTTTTATTGACTCTTTCTTTCTCACTGATTCCTATTACTCTTATGTTCTTTATTTTTTGCATCATCTTGCAGATGTTGAATTACTTTTTCCTGTATCTTGGTTGTTATGAGATCCTTTCTTACCTTTTCACTAGCTGTGATTGTGTCTTTAAAATCTGAAATTCTATCTTCACTTTCGTTCATATGGTTGTGGCAGCTTGTGATTGAGATTTTATTTTCCTGTATATCTCTTTGAACCTGTTTCATGTGATCTATTTCTTTCCTACATTTCTCATTCAAGGATTCCATCATTTTTTCTAATTTTTTTTATCAATATCTTCTTTAGAGACACTTATTAAGTCTTTCATTATAGTTATCCTTTCTTTTTCTACGTCAGAGGTTGTTTCTGCTCTCATTTCCTCTCTACTCTTCTGCAGTTCTTCTTTTAATTCAGATGCTATTGATTTATAGATAACTTTTTTACTTCAGAGGTTATTTCTGACCTGATTCACTCTATACTTTTCTGCAGCTGTTTTTTTTTTTTTTTTTTTTTTTTTTTTTTTTTTTTTTTTTTTTTTTTTTTTTAT
>PVJA010017476.1:0-41602 GCA_004027025.1 Myocastor coypus | reverse complement strand
GACGATGAAGTCCAGTCTGAATGCGAAGACCGAAGCTTCTCCAACGAAGTGAAGTGTTGACTCCTCCTTCAGCCCTTTAAAAAGTCTTTTTGTGCTCCGTCATTCTGACGTGGACTCATTGCGCCCTAGGGTGGAACCAATCATACCCCAGGATCGGCCCTTGATCCCGTTCTAGGGAGAAATCCAATCATATCCTAGGCAGGCCTGGGTGATACTCCAGGGAAGAACCAATTGTACCCCAGAGTGGGGCTCCCATCAACAGGGAACCAGGCTGCTGAGTCATTCAGCCAAGTTGACACATTGTATCAACCACTACACTTGTCCACAGTTCTGGGCACAGCACATGGGCTTAGGACAGATCTTATTTTTTTTTTTTTTTTTTTTTTTTTTTTGTGGGACCAGGGTTCAAACTCACGACCTTGCACTTGCCCAGCAGGCACTTGTGCCTCGGAGCTATCTCCCCAGCCCCTTAGGACAGATCTTATGAATAAATGAATGCATAATGAATAAACAGTTTCCTTAAAATTTGGAACATTGGAAAAATTTTTATCTCACCAAGAAATTGGATTTCAGCAGAAAGTTGTTTGTTTTTTTTTTTTTTGTTTTTTGTTTGTTTTGTTTTTTGTTTTTTTTTTCCTGGAGTCAACATAGTAATTTTTTCTGGTTGTCTCAGAAATTATTTTTCCATCTTGGGTTCATTAAGTCAGCATCCAAATGAGGTCACACATGGTGTTACATTGACTTTTTTAATCTACCTCTGTTTTTGTTTTATTTTTCATATTTGTTGAATAAACCAGGTAATATTTCCTATGGCATATTCTACATTCTAAGCTTCATAAATCACTTTCTCTTGGTATTACTTTGTTCCTTCATTCTTTTATTTCTTCTACCCTGATATTTAATTCTAGAACCTTGAGAAGATTTAAAGTAAAATATATTAGACAAGAGCCATCCCAAGTAATAATATACTTTACTAGGACACAACACCATGTTATCTCCGTGTTATAAGTAACTAAGACATTGATGAAATTTTGACAGTTAATATAAAATTTCCACTAAGTATTACTATCGCCACCTTAGCAGCCATGGGGTCACAGCATAACTCCTTCATTTCATTAGTGGCTTTGAGATTTTGATTCTATCATTTCCTCTGCATTCTTGTATAAAGAAGCATTGTTCCACATTTAATACTGAAGTTCATACCCTGAAATATAGTTTACCCACTTGTATTGTTAAAATTATTTATATAATTTATAAAAATAATATAAATATTTCATGTTTATCAATTTCTAAATTAATAAATCAATATAGTAGAAAAATCCAGTGGTGGTAAATGATGAGATACAAGTTTAGAAGTGTTGTTGTGAACTCATGAAATTTTAGATATTAAATAAGCAGTTTTCCAAACAAATCTCTCTGAGACTCAGATTACCTCCCTTAAGCCAGGTGGATCTATAAATTGACTTTTGTGTACTTTTACCCATAAGCTATGCATTTTCAAATATTTCAAAAATAAATTTTCAATAATACTATAATGAACTTCTAAATACTGTCAATAACTGGCAACATTTGGCTACTTTCGCTTTATTTCTCTTTGGGTGATGGGTTTTGAGAATTAATTGTAATCTTCATGAGCCAAAAATACTTTACCCACATGTTTTCAATATCATATGATTCTATAAAGCCACAATATTATTATTAAACGTAAAAAATCTAGATGATAAAAATTTTATAATGTCATGTGAAATCTATATAATCTAAATTGATATTTCCAATTTATCCTCAAAATATCTATAAAACTGCTTTCTTTTCCTACTTTCCAGTGTTCAGTTAAGTTTCTCATATGCTGTTTGACTGCTACCTTCATTTGGACCTTTTCATTTCTGATTTTTTTTACTTTATTTTTCTTTTGAGTGTGAATTTTTGCTAGTCCAGTCCAGTTTATACTCTGCTTTTGGGGTTTAGCTAAATTCTTCCTGTTGTTGTGAACCTATTTCTCTATATCGTCAATTTTTTTATAAACTATAAAATAGACCTGGCACAGCACTATACACACACCATATACATCATCTTAAATTTTCCAAGAGCAACATAAAAAGTAACATTAAAAATATTTATTTTCACTAGTGGAAAACCCAAGCATATATAGAAACAGAGGGAAAAGCTGCTGTGTAATCGTCATGTGCGGATAATTGGTAGAGCTGGTTGTGCTGTTGTTACATTCCTCTCATTCTTAATTATTTTGATGCAAATTCTAAAATATTATCATAGCTTTACTCAAACATATTTTGGCATATGTTTCTAAAAATACGGACTTTTTAGAAAGCATAAATAGGACAAAATCGCTACAATTAAAAATAACTATTTCTGGGCTGGAGAGGTATAGCTTGGTGGTTTAAGTGCCTGCCTGGCAAGCTCAAGGACACCATTTGGATCCCTAGCACCATATGTGGTGCCAGCCTAAATGCTGGGCATGCTGAGCTGATCACCAAAATGGGGCCTGGTGGCATATGCCTGCAATCTCAGTGCTGGGGAGGCTGAGACACGAAGATCTCTATGAGTCTGAGCTGTGTACTGAGACCCAGTGCCAAATAAATAAATAATTTAAAATAAATATTTCTGGAATACAAGGAAATACCCAGTGTTCAAATTTCTCTCATTGTCTCATAGTATTTTTATAGCACATTTGATTCAAGATCCAATTAATTCTCATATATCATAGTGATTGATACATATGTCAAGATTCTTTTAATGTGCAGATGATCTTCCATCTCTTTCTACTCTCTCCGACTTATATACTGGAGAACCTGGGCCATTTGTCCTCTGGAGACTTTCATAGTGATGATTGGCTGTTTGCATCCCCATGGTGCCATCTACCATGCCATTTTGCGTCCTGCTGTACTTGCTGTGCTGGGGATCTTTATAATCTTCATTAGATATACAGCTGCATTCAACTATAAAAAGCCTAAACTCAGTCACCTATAAAGATACAAGGATAAGAATTACCACATGATAGCACAGGATATTTCCCTTCAGTGGGAGTCCTAACGACAGCCCACAATGTAGTCTTGGGCCCCTCGAGGGGTTCTCAAGTAACTACAAGAGAATGAGATCACACAGCAGCTGTGACGGATGTCCGTGCCCTAGAAATTCCATGTTCCAAAAAGGAACCAATTTCTCTTCTAATTCCATAGGCACAGCTTCTAAGAATAGCAAGGGGTAATCTATTACAAGAATCATCACATTCAGAGAAGCCCATAGCTATGGATTCTCAGCTGGTATTTATAATTTGTAGTCTTACTGGCCCAAATAAAGTTTATCCATGAAGAGGCAGTTCTAACCTGAAGCAATGTTGAATTTGCAAGTGCATAGAGATAAAACCAATCTCAGCTTTCCAAGGGGAACAGGAAATGATTTTCTTCATACCCTCATCTGGATTTTCTGTAAACTGATAGAACCTATTTTTTCAAGATCATGTCCTAAATGATTTCGTGTGTGTGTGTGTTTGTGTGTGTGTGTGTGTGTGTGTGTGTGTAGCCTGTTTATGTCCTTTTTGCAACATTAGCAGTCATGATTACCAGTACACAGTCTTGTTAATTTAATAGGGATTTCAGAAAGTGGCATTGTGGTTCTATTATTCCTTTTCTATTTATTATCAAGAAATTTCCCCTAAGAAGACTCTTAGTTAAACTGAGGTATGCTAAGTTCATAGAAGAAAGACAAGAAAAACGTATGACTCTTCATTTTGCTTCCACTTATGGTAATAATGCAACAATCTACTAGAACCCTTCAAAAGTAACAAATGAGGATGCTTTGGAGAAAAGTAAAGAAGCACCCTAGAGGGCTATGGGAGCCTGAGTGGAAAAATTCCACACATAAAGATAATAAATGAAGGTATCTTTCCAAAAAGAGGAAAATTAAGAAGTTAGATGTACTTACTAGTTTGCTAAACTCTGTGCAAATGAATTTTAAAGCTTGAATTTTTAAAAAATGAGATGAATTGCTGTTTAAGAAAATAAAATGGAAAGACCAGGAAAATCATGATCCAAACAGCAACAATCCTAAATAACTTCACAGGTGGAATTCTCCTGAATCCTCTAAATAGCAGATAACCTTAATACCACTACAATGACTTCAGAACATCAGTAGAGTCAGAAGAGATTTAAATTACATTTATGACTTAAGTATATCTTTGATGCCAAATCTTGAGGATGTCAGCATAGAAGCGTTATATATATTTAAAGTATATACAATTGTTGTGATATTCTGGTGTCGCTGGCGAAAGGAACAACGAGAAACCTGATGAATTTAGCTCAGAGGTCTCACTGAGACCTGACTCTCTGGAAATGAGCCCCAATCCACCGAAGGATATTACTTTTATTGAGTATTCAAGGACAGGCTAAGGAATTTGCATAACTGCTTTGGGAAATACAGACTAGAGATCACTACCTCTTTTACCATTTACAGAACGTTAGGTTGGTACAAATGCTAATTAAAAACATTCTGAGGGTTAATGTTTAATTGTTTGATCAATCTTATATACCTATATGTATTAATCTAAACTGATCTGATGATGAAAATATGTAATATAACCATTGTTAAATTTAAACAATAAAATATTAAATTAAAAAAAAAAAAAAAAAAAACATTCCAAGCAGGGGAGGAGACAACCAGTAACATCCCAGGCAAGGGAAGAGACAACAATCAAGGAGCCCTTAGAATAAATGGTTATCTGCTTCCTTGAGTCCAGGTTTCAGGAATCCCCAAGTAACCTCCCACAGCTGTCCTTGGGCTTTATTATTCTCTACTTAGGATGCTCGGTCCTTATCTCTACATATAATCTTACTAACAAATATATGTTATACATTTTATTATAAACATATTATATATTATATTGTTATTAATACATTTTATATGTATTCTTATTTATGAATATCAATTATTAAACCCTCAAAATAGCTTGCAGGCATAGGATTTTAAAGCAATAATGCACTACTACCATACTAGTTAAAGTTCTTCAGAGAAACAGAACCAATAGGATGCCCTTGGCATGCCACTGATACACACTGATATGTTACCATAAGATTATATATTGGTATTAGATTAAATCTAATAAATACATGTTAAGTAGATTAAATAGGTAACTAATAATAGTTGAGCAGATAGAGATTTGGATCTTAGTGCAGAAAAATAATGGTTGAAAAGACTCTTCACTGCATATGGCAATACATACATGTACATGCACACACTTATGTAAACATGTATAGGCATATACCTCTATATGTAATTTTTAAATAATATTACCATACAGCTATATTACAGTATTAAGACATGCAGAACAAAAGCATATATAGGAGTGCAAGCGAGGAACCCCAAGTAAGTTGGCGGTGTTGCTCCCATCCAAGCTTAAAGATAAAACAAAAAGAGCAGACAGTGCTATAAATCCTGGCTCAGTCTTAAAACTCAAGAGCCAGGAACTTCCATCCCAAATGGCAAAGATGATGGATGTTCCAGCTCAGGAAGAGAGCAAATTTGTCTCCTCTGCCTTGCTTTTCTATGCTGGCCCTCAGCAGTCGGTTAACACCTTCCCACACTACTGAAGTCAACCTTTTCTCTCAACCCACTCATTCAAGTGTAAATTTCTTCTGAAACCATCTTTTCAGATACACCCAAAATCTTTAACTTGGTCAAGTTGATGCAAAACAGCACAAAGTCTAGCAAAGTTAAACTAAAATAATAGTAAGAAAATAAAGGAGATAATGGAAAACCACAAAAAAGATTATTTTGGGGGAAAGTATTAATTTTCTTAGGCACGTTTATGATTTTATCCACTTCCACAAAAGAGAGAAAAATACTTGAACTTTATAATCTGCACACAAGCATCATCTAAAAGTACTTCTTCAGAAAAATTACATGTGCTTCAGCTATTCTTTATCATTAAATATTCTGATGATTCTGAATGGGGCATCTATTTGCCTCATTTGTCTCAGTTCCAGCCAGACTATGTGCTGCATAATGCATCAAAGTTGCATTTATTTATAGTCCATTAGTCACACAAGCTCTTTGTAGAGATGCTAAAATTTTTTTTAAAATTAGGGAATAAATTTTATGGTCTAATTTTCATCGTTCTCAAATATGGTTATAGCAGTGGGATATTCTTAGATCATCTTTAGCAAACTGTCTCCATAATCAAAAACTTTAATGTGCTGACTCTAAAAGCAAGGACAATTGCTTAAAGTTTACATAAAAGTCTAAGGAAAAAATCTGGGGAAAGATGATTTGAACAGCTCCCAAGTTAGGAGTCCTCCTAAGGGCTCTGTTATTGAGTCTACCACATGGATTCTAGGGGAGAAGTAACAGCTTAGTAATCTTGAATACATAGCAATATCAAGAAAAGGATTGATTTTGTTGTGAATATATGTATATATATAAATTAGGATAAATATACAGCTACGTTTACTTGATTGAGAAGAAAGGTTTGTACTAATACTGTTTAGACAAGATATCATGTCTTCATTTTGTCCTCTGAATAACTACTGTGAAGAAACAGTTATGCAATGTATTAATTATTGTAACAGTCCTATTAATCTGTTTTATTTTTTTTTTGTTTTTTTTTTGTTTTTTTGATTTTTTTTTAATCTGTTTTAAAACTACTTCATTGCTACTTTATCTCTTTTCTCATTAAAATGAATGAATGAATAAATAAATAAATAAATAAATAAATAAATAAATAAATAAATAGAAAAAGGATTGAATCACAAGTCACACAAAATGTTCACCTAAGCCTTCCCTGCCCTCCAAACTTCAAAGTAGGGAATAAACTTAAATATTTGGGAAAGAGAGGTTATCATCAAGTACCGCAGATGGTAGAATTTATGACGACCAGTTTTTCCTGGTTCTTGCTTCTGGGATTACAGAAGGAGGAACGTCATGCTTTAATCTGTTTTGGTCACAGAGGGCATAAGAAATTCAGAGAAGGAAAGGATAGGGAAGAAACAGCACAGCAGAATATCTGCGATGATCCTATAAATAATTTTTTTAAAAAATTAAATAGCTTATTTTTATTTTCTAGAATAATTTGGTTATCATTTGGTTATTTTTACATTGTCTATTTTTTATGTTCCAGTTTTCCTTAAAGCTTCCTTTACTAGCTATTTTAAAGTTTTTGCCTGCTTATTTAATAATCTCCAGTATTATGATTCTTTGATTTTTCTACTGACATATTTCACTGTCTATCTCTTTGATTATCTAAACATTTCTGTCTGAATTCTCAATATTGCTAAATATATGTTGTTGATTTCTGACATTGTTGTATTCCTTCCTTTTAAAAATATGTGCATTTTAAAGTAATATTTTTGGGTGTATGATTGAAACCACGGCCTTCACATTGTGTTACATTCCCAGCCCTTTTATTTAAGTTTTTATTTTGAGACAGCGTCTTGCTAAATTGCCCAAACTGGAATAAAATTTGTTGAACTCTTGTCTCGTCCTCCTTGAGTGATGAGATTACATGTGTACTTTTACTTCTCCCAGATTTATCTTTATACTCAAATACAGAATATACTAGAAAAGCAGTTAAAAGTCAGCTGGAGCAAAAGCATATAGCAGAGTTTACAAGACATAAGATCAAAATAAAAAGAAAAAGCAATTGTTTCAGAAAATATTAGAGGGTGGGCCAAATTGCTCAGTGGATTAAAGCTCCTACAAGTAGGCACAGGTACTGGGTGTTGGCCTCCAGGGTGCGAAGAGATGGCAATTGAGACTGGTCATGGTGTCCTGTAACTGTAATCCCAGCTCTTGAGAGACTGTAAACAGGCAGATCACTGTGAGTCTGGTCTAGTAGTGATATCCTGAACACCCTATAGACCCTTCCCCACCCCCTTAAAAAAATATTAGAAAGAGAATTTTTGTGTAATAGATACACATAAAAATAATATGTAGAATAATGTCTTTGAGATAATGTTCATATTATTTCATTTCAAAGACAGTATACAAAATATGCAGCAAATAATGCAAATGCAAATAAACTTGAGAGATGCTATCATTCCCCATGAACTGAAAAGTCAACTTTCAAAGAAAAGTCCTCAATAGAAATGCTTTTCCAAAAGGAAAAAAATGAAACAATTATCCCTAACATTCCTACAAATTCAATGTGTATTGTAATCCTTGGGTATAATGTGATGCATTGATATTTCCTCCTCACACCAAAAATAATATATCAAAGTCAGTTGCAGGCTATTTTTCTTCTGTGTGTGTGTGTGTGTGTGTGTGTGTGTCTTTTTGAGATGGGATCTTGCTATGTTGTTCAGGCTGGCCTTGAGCTCACTTTTTAGCCCAGACTGGTCTCAAATTCACTTCGATCCTCCTGCCTCAGCCTCCCAAGTGCTGGGATTACAGACATGTGCCACCATGACCAGGTTTTAAAGGTTTTTTTTTTTTTTTTTTTAACAAAGGGACATTTTTTGGTCTTTTTACTATTTTGTTTCTTGGTACCAGGAATTGAACTCTGGGCCTCGCACTTGCTAGGCAGGCTCTGTGCCATTAAGTTACATCCCCAGACCTACAGGCTATTTTTCTTAGTTCTCTCAAATTTGAATTATTGATACATTCATCTAATATTTGTTGAATGCTGTTATGTGCCAGACTGTATTACCATTAGGAACTGGAAGAACATAGAGATAAATCAAACACTGGTCTTGAGTTTTTAAAGTTTACAAATAAAAGGGGAGTTGAAGAAGTCTAAAGTAGCCTTCACATAAAATTAACAATATCATCTGCTCTGTCCTTGTTTCTCAAAGGAAGTCTTTTCTCAAGCTTCCCAACTTTAGTCCCCCAAAAGTGCAATAGAGTGCAATAGTCAGCTACCAGTGGTGGCCAGCTCTGCCTTCTTGACTCTTTGGTCATCCTAGAGTTTTTCTGATTTTAGATTGGATTATCCTTTCCAGCTGGTCTAAATCATATCAAAATTGGCTTATACACAGTTTACAGAAAAGTTTAAATTACACAAAAATTCCTTTGAGTGGGAAGAAATTTGATTCAGAGAGAAGTCCTACTGATGTATAGGAGGTGGGGCCAATCTTTTTGTTCATTAATGAAGAGCTCCCAATAATCTTAATAGTCTCTTAGAAGGTGACTTCAATAAATTGATCATTGGTTTAAAGATAAAAGTCTTTGAGAAAAATTACAATTGGGGTTATTTTTTCTTTAAAAAATGGTTTGGGGGCTGATGAGATGGCTCAGCAGTCTAAAGCGCCTGCTTAGGTAAGCTTAGGCAACTGCAGGGACCTTAGTTCAATCTCCAGAACCACATGCTGTGCCAGCCCCACTCTCAGGTCAAGCTGAGCCATAAAAAAAAAAAATGAAAAAGATTTTGGTATTTAACAAAAGAGATATGCATGATTAAATCTATATATTAGATCAGATTTATATGGAAACAGTTGGTATATATTTTTTCTAGGAGTCATACATGGACCTCAGCCCTTTCCTCTGAAATATGTAATACTTTTTCATTGCTACCTAAAAGTCATTAAAATAAAAATTATTAACCTCTAAAAGGCAATTTTCATATCTGTGAAAATAATAAAAATAGCACTCACACTGAAAACTTCTTTTAGGGTTTAAGACAATGATAAGTGTGGACACAGCTAATAGTTTGTAATATGACTTCCATCTGTTTTATTTTTGATTCTGTCACTGTTACAAAAATACAATATTCGTCAGTGCATCAGTCCCCTTGCCCACCATTGGAACACGATACCCAAAACTCACAAATTAGAGGAGGAAAGGTTTAACACAGCTCACCACTTAAGGAGATTCCAGACATGGTCAGCTGTCCCACAGACTGGAATATCATGAAAGAAGAATGTGGGAGAACAAAGCTGCTTTAAAGCAACTTTCAATAGAGCTAGAGAAATTTGATAGAAGGCTTTTCCTGGTAACAAGCCTGAGGACTCTTCTCAAATAACAGATTTATATTTTTGCACTCTAGAGCCTTTGGTCCACATGGTCTTTCTAGCATTTTATATCTCATGAAGACAGCTTGTTCTTTGCCCTACACAAAGTGCTTTGCTTTATTTTATTGGTGCCAACTCCTTCAGCAATTGTATCTCCTTTGGCCTCAACTTTTAGTATATTTTCTTCTTCTGCCAAAGTAAGTTTTTGTTTTGGCTGCTTTTTATTCCCCAATTCTCATTAGAAATCTGGCCAAAATCAGCCAGAAACACCCACAATGTGACCTGAATATTGGGCCACCTTAAGATTTCCTCTGCCATCAGTCCCTGATACCAGGAAAAAAAAATGCTCTGCCAAATAGTTCAGTCCATCACTCTTAATCTCAGTCTCCTGCAAAATTCCAGGAGATAGGCAAGATGTTGAAGATTTTTCATACAGGGCCTAGAGAGATAGCCCAGTCAAATGAGCACCTGTTTTTGGCAAGTACAGGAACTAGGATTTGATCTCTGTTCTCACATGCCACTCCTGCCCCACCCATAAGGCATGCTGAGCAGAAAACCAAGTGCCAGCATGGTGGCCCATGACTGTAATCCCAGTGCTGGGGAGGCTGAAAACAGGAGAATCACTATGTGTCTCAGCTGCAAGGTGAGACCCTGCAACAAATACACAAATAATTTTTTTTTAAGTTTTTATATAGTGTAACACACAAAGCTTCTATCCCAACTGTTGGTGAATCTCTCATTCCCAAATGAAACCACACAAGCCTGGCCTTTATAGTGCACACTCAGATCAGTATTCTGTTCTTCTGCACTGGGCCAGAGCCCAGAGTCATACATTAGGCTCTGCTTACAGCATTCTAGGGCTTTTCTAGCCCATATTTCAAAATTCTTCTGAACACCTCCAGTAACCTAGCTCCAAAAGCTTGTAAACTACACGGTCCACACAGCAGTGACCTCAGCTCTTTGGTAATGCTAATTCTCTGTATTGACGTTCCCGTTACTGCACACCATATCAAACATCCACAGCCTAAGAGAGGAGACAATGTATCTCACCAGTTCAGGGTGTTTACTATAAGAAGCAAAATCTTATTTTAAAGGGTATAAACAGGAGTGACTCCATCTTAAAATTCTAGTACATCCTAGGATGCCTTCCCTAGCACACCTTTTATAGAAGTTATGGGTATTGTCTCCTGACTGTAGATTCCAGATAGAGGACTGACTACCAAAGTAGCATCAATAGCCAAGGACTTTTTGTTCCACATACCCCTGCTCTCCCTTCCCCTAGCAATCCTTCTGGCCCACCCCTCAAGTTGCTTGAACTAGCCAATCAGGATCGATTGTGAACCTTCAAAGCACCAATAGTGATAATGTCAGCTAGTTCTTCTGCATTAGCAAATAAAAGAGCCTGGAACTATGTCTCTGCATACCTGCTACTTTGTGCAGGGTTATGCTTGTTCTCCTACAGAGAAGCATACAGATTTGTAGAAATATTTAGGTGTCTGAGTGTCTTATGTTCTGTACAAACATATCAAGGCTGCAGGTGCATTCCCAACAATTTCATGGTCAGATAGCTTTGAGGCAAAACATCAAATTCTTTTCATGTTTAGATTTTAGAAATTTTATCATGATGTGCTTAAGTATAATTCTCTTTCTATTTATTTTATTGACGCTGTTATCAATCCCCACTTTTATACTTTCAATCGATTTTAGAATTTTTTTCTGTACTACCTCTACATTTTTTTCTCTCTTTTCTGAGCCTTATACTTCAGGAAAAATCCTCAAAACTGGTATGAACTCTTTAAGTAGGCTCCCATTTTTTCTCCATGCCTACAGTCTTTAATGTACATGCTTAAATGACCATAGAACTTCCATAATTAAAATACTCAGAGTTTAAAAAAATACTCAGAGTTTATAATATAAATTCCAATATCCTTAGGCAAGTCCGTATATAAGGCTGTCTGTACTTATGCCTGACTCATTCTCAGTGGTGTGTCCTCATACTACATCTGCTGTTTCCAACTTTAAATGCCTGTTTTTGTTTGTAACCCCTCAATCATATTGGGATCAATGAAACATTACTATTTTTATATGTCCTGTGATAATACAAAAAGTAAAAACATAAATCAGTGAAAATGAAATTAGAATATGAGAAGAATGCAGAAGTGGTATCAAAGGGAAGATAAGGGAATGAGAATAAAAGAAGAAAGTTATATAGTGTAGAGGTGCAAATACTCTATAATGAATGTGAACATTATATCTATCTAAAATCCCCACTAAAATATGATTTAAAAAGAAAAAAAGCACATATGTAATATATTAACAGATTTGTAGAAGCAGAAGGTGCAGAAAAATCAATAAACCACATGGAATTGACAATGAAAGTCTAGAAAATAAAGTCGGGGAACTCTGGCTGCCAAAGTCAAGCAAATCAGGTGGGGTGGGGGACTCCTAAATTCACAGCTATGGGAAAATGACGCATAAGGATCAAGGGTTCAGGCCTAGAGTTATAGGGACAAGTACAAGAGGACCAACGTTTGAATAACTTAAGATCAGAACACAGAAAATAGAAGAAAACATCAATAGTGAATAAATAGCAACAAAGCCCTCATAGTTTCAACAGAGGTTTCTAAAGTGAAAAATTCTAATAATAATAATAATAATAATAATAATAATAATAATAATAGTAATAATAATAATGATAATATAATAGCTCAGATCTGGAGATAATCATATAATCTTTGAAAATACAACAACGTAAAATAAATGAGAAAACAACGAAATTTGTCACCAACATTAAATGTTTATAGAATAGATAGATCTACCCCTTTAAGATTGCTGATATACTCAGTGCAAACACACACATATGCACACACACAATGAGAGCAGAATGTCATCTGCTGATATGATAAAGGATATGGATTTACCCCATATCCTTGAAGTGTAAGTTATTTTACAGTGCTCATGAGAGAAGTGAAGGATGAAACAAAAATACAAAAGAAAGAATGGTAATATATAATGATAAATAATTCTGGGATAGTCAAATGTCAAATCAAAAATTCAAGTATTATGACAGAATCTCCAAAGTAATGCAAATGAAAATATTTAAGACAATTTACCTCTAGAAACAAGACAACTGTTGAAAAAAAAAAAACGGTTCTGTTAAGTTTTACTTTTTAATTTTATTATTATTTTTAATGCATTTGGAACAGAGTCTGGCTAAGCAGCTCGACTCATAGTGATCCTCTTGTTTTTAGCCTCACCAGCACTGGGATTATAGGCATGCGCAACCACAGCAGCACCCAGGGGCCAGGTCAGCACCTCCAATGGGGGCAGGGTCTGCATGTGGTCCCCAGCATTGAAACCTGGTCCCTGTGCTTACTGAGGCAGGAACTTAGACCACTGACCTATTGCAGCAGGTTCCTGTCTGAACATTATATCTATCTAAAATCTACTAATAAAATATGATTTAAAAAGAAACAAAGCACAAATGTAATATACTAACAGATTTTAGATAGATATAATGTTCAGAGTGCTGCTCACTAGCTCTTCTAAATAATATGATTGATACCTTTATAAATTGATATCTAAAATAATCTTTGAAGACAGAGCTTTATAGTACATATCTTCCAGGAAGACTTTCTCAAAATCTGACAAGAGGAACTTTCCCCACACTTCCACAGTGCCCGGCTCTACCTCTGAGAGTCACTGGCTTAAAGTACATGAATCATTACATGTTCATCTCTTCCACTGAAATCAGTTCCACTTATGTGTCAGTTTATGCTCATCATGTGGTGTAATACATACTACAGAGTGGATAATAATTACATATTTAGCAATTACATATTTAGTATTGAGTAAATAACCATATAGAAAAACTTTGTCAAAATTTAAAAAATAAAAATAAAAAAGAAATATTAATGTTGTTCCATTTACACAAGTTAACATAGTCATTGAGATCTCCAGCATATTCTTTACTTCATTTTTAAATTTTTTTTAAATTTATTTTTTCTTGTTTCAGAACTTTTGTTTTTTGTTTATTTATTTATTTTTATGGCCGGCTCAGCCTCCCTGAGGGCAGGGCTGGCGCAGCATGTGGTGCCGGGGACCGAACCACGGTCCCTGCAGCCGCCCAAGCTTTCCCAAGCAGGCGCTTTAGATTACTGAGCCATCCTGCTGGGCCCCTTTACTTCATTTTATATTGTAACTTCCTAACAAGAGTGGGATAATGTAAAGCTCCATCTTCTTCAAACCTCCAAAAGTGTATCACACATCATAAGAAATTTTAAATCATAAAGTAATAATCAAAATTCATTATACCTGGAATTTAAGCATAAATCAAAATTTGGCTCAAAATTTATGTGCTGTTAATGTAAAGAATTTTAAAAATCAACCCCCCATTTCAAAGACCCAATCCAAAAATGGAAATCTAAGATGAATATACACTTTCCAGATGAAGAAATACAAATGGCAAGTAAACATTAAAAGTTCAATATTACTGGTCATTACAGAAATGCAAACTAAAACAATGCTGAGATTCCATCTCACCCCATGTTATGGTTTGTGTTTCGTGGTCCCTCAAAGCCTCATGCAGTCATGGGGCAGATTCTGGCATTTGTGGTTGATTATTGTGGGTGTGGATGCTGCACCTGCCCTGGGGCAGGCAATTTGTATTACCATGTTAGGAAGGATGAGACACTAGCTAACTGACCGAGCTGCAGTCATTCCCTTTTGCTTTGTGATCTTTGCTGCTGCCATGAAAAATTTCTCTGCCATATGCCATTCTGCAGCGGAGCCAGCTGAGTAGGAATGAAACTTCCAGAAACTGTGAGCTAAATAAACCTTTCCTTCCTTCGTTTTGAGGGTTGGGTATTTTTCCCAGCAATGAGAGACGCATAACTGAGATACCCAGAAAGAATGGCTAAGAAATCAGCCAATAACAAATGCTGTGGGGCTGTGGGGGAAAAGGAATCCTTTTCCACTGTTGATAAGAGTGCAGGGTGGTAGAATCACTATAGAAATCACTGTGATGATTCCTCAAAAAGCTAGGATTGGAGGTGCCATTCAAGCCAGCTATTCAGCTCATGGGTATTCTTTTCAGAAGAACTGAAAACACCATACCACAGTGATAGATGTGTAGCCATGTTTATATCAGAAATTTATTATAACTAAATCTTGGAAGAAAGCCAAATTCCCATCAATTGAGGAATGGATAAAGATGTAATTTTACACAACAGAGTATTATTCGGCTATGCAAAAGGATAAACCTGAGGCTTTTATTGGTAAATAGATGCAACTAGAGTCGACGTTATTAAGTGAAATACATCAGACCCACATAAGCAAACATCATACTGTAGCCCTAGTCTGAGAACCCGAAAGAGAAAATCAAATTCAAATGCACAATAGATATTAGGAAAATGGAATGAACCTGGTCATAAGGAAGGAATTACTGAGTTGAGAAGGACAGGAGATGGAGTGAGGGAAAGAGACATATCTATGTATGCACGCAAAATGATTTGGACAGCTGTGCTGTGGACTTGTGCTGGTCTATTGAAAGAAGAAGTTAATGCTTAATTTGTATTGTCTCCTTTTTTCAATTCTTTGCCCATTTTCTCTTAATTTCTTATTTTTTTTTATTCATCCAATTTTGCATGCATATATGTGCAACAATGGATTTGAAGACAACACTGCATTACAACAAAAAATAAGAAATGTATATAATTTTGTTTAGTGAAATTCTATACCATTTATAACATTTCTGTTTTAATACTATTTTGTAGTCTCCTTGAAAATGTATTTTCTAGTTTAGATCAACATGCTGTGCTCAGAAATGTTAACATCTCTCATTTACAGCATGACACAATCAGTCTTAATTTGGTTTTATTTCACAGAAATGTGGCAATAACAAATTACTTCACATTGATCAGTAAAAGTTAAAGGGAAAAATTAATTAATAAAAATGATAAAGGCCAAAAATGAATACAACACATCAAAAAGTCTTAATATAGACAGTTTTTTAAGACATGTGTTAATTTGCAAGAGAAGTAAATATTTATGAATAAAGGTGAATTTCAATGCATTAAATTGTATATCAACATTTTAAAAAATTACCAAAACTGGCAACCAAAGTGAGTCTCAACATAAATGTTGAACTTCTGACTAATAGACCTAACAATGACTAATGCCATTACCATAAACTGTGGGAAAAAGTGCAGAGCCACATAAGAACTATGTCTTCCAAGTTGGTGAGTGAATTTCTTCCAAAACCTAATATAAAAAACCATATGACTCATTTTTATTAAAACACATGAAATCTATTGCCATGCACTAACCTACATTCAAAATGGATCAAATATTTAAATATTGAAACAGAAACAGTAAATCTTCTGAAGCAAAATATAGGTAGATATCTTAAATACACAGGTAAAATTAGAGAGTTCATAAAAAAACTACACTAGAAATATTGTAAGGAGTCAACAACTAGGATCACATCTTTTTGAAAAGTTTTTGTACTTGAAATCTCAGTCAAAGTAAAAAGAAAATCTACAAACTGGGAAAAAAATAATACCCCACTGTCCCTCCCACAAAAGCCTTCTAACTAAAATATGTAAAGTTAAAAGAAAATCAGGCCTCCCAAATTCAAAGACCCATTCCAAAAATGAACATCTAAGATAAATATACAATTCTCAGAATAATCAATGTAAATGTTAAGTAAACATATGAAAAAATGTTCAACAACATTGGTCATTTAAGAATTCAAATGAAGCCAATGCAGACATTCTATCTCACTCCAGAAAGAATGGCTAACATCAAGAAGTCAGCCAATGACAAATGCTGGAAGGACTGTGGGAGAAAAGGAACGCTCTGCCACTGTTGGTGGAAGTGCAAACTGGTACAACCACTATGGAAATCAGCATGTCCATTCCTCCATAAGCTAGGACTGGAAGTGCAACTCAAGCCAGATATTCCACTCCTTGGTAATTTTTCAACAGAACTGAAAACATCATACCACAGTGATATATGTGCACACATGTTTATAGCAGAAACGTGTCATAACCAAATCCTGGACACAACCTACATGCCCATCAACTGAGAAATGTATATAGAACATGTGGTAATATTACACAATGGAGTGTTATTGAGCCATAAAATATGATAAATTTGAGGCTTTTGTCAGTATATGGACCATACTCTTAAGTGAAATAAATCAGAACAACATGTGCAAACATGATATTTTTTTTCTTTTTAGGGCGAGAAACTGAGACAGAGAATGAAATCTCAAGGGTACAACAGATACTAGGATAAGTGAATGAAGTTATTCAAAGGGAAATAGTTACTGAGTTGAGGAGAAGGACAGGAAAAGGAGTAGGGGAAAGAGATTATTTCAATTATTTGTCCTTTTTATTTTCTTGATTTTTATATATTTCTTCCCTTTTTCTTCCAATTTTACATGCATACAACGTATGCATCAAAAAAGTAAGGAATTGGAAAAAGGAGACAATACAAATTAAGCATTAACTACTTCTTTCCACAAACCAACAAAAATCCACAGTACAGTTTTCCAAACTATCCTGCTTACATACATAGATATATCTTTCCCTCACTCCCTCACCTGTCCTCCTCAACTCAGTAATTCTTTCCTTCTGATCAGGTTCATTCCACTTTCCCAATATCTACTGTACATTTCAATTTGATTTTCTCTTTCAGGTTCTCAGACTAAGGTGATAATACAATGTTTGCATATGTGGGTCTGATTTATTTCACTTAATAACATGGACTCTAGTTACATCAATTTACCAATAAAAGCCTCAGATTTATCCTTTTCATAGCTGAATAATACTCTGTGGCGTAAAATTAACACATCTTCTTCATCCATCCCTCAACTGATGAGAACTTTATATTATTTTAAACAAAATTCTGTATCACGTAATTTTTCTGTTTTAATACTGTTTTAATTTCTTTGAAAAATAAAAATAAAACACATGAAAAGATGTAGACATTGTACCATGAAGATACAATTTCTAAGAAGAAAACATTTTCCAGTAAATTTAATTTGAACATTTAAGGGCAGCATGATATTTAAAAAAAAAAATTAATTCGGCATACTTGAAGAATATATGGAGTTTTAAATCAGTGCAAAAGTGCCAATAAATATGCTTATCTCTTGAAAAGCTCTACCTTTCAAAGTCTCAGTATAAACCAAATTCAGAAATAAAATTAGAATCTTATAATTTGTATTTATGAGGTGACATGTCATTTTTGTTTTGAAATGCATTAGTGAATGTTTACTAGAAGAACAGCATTAATATCAAACAGATATAAGGGATTTATTAGATAGGCATACAGGATCAGACAGAAAAAGGCTCCCCTTTGTCTTCCACAGGAGCAGAGGCAGAATAACCCACAGTACCTATCTTCACATTTAGCGAGTTGGAGTTGCATTAACAGTCAGAGGTTGGAGAAGTGGGAACTCACTGTGGTTACTAACGGGAGTCTGTATTGGAACTCTAAGAACCTGTACTGCGAAGCTGAAGAATGTGGGCTAGAGGGTCCAAGAGCCTCCCCTGGAGCTCAGAGTCCAACGGCAAAGCTGAAGGCTGTGGTGCCTCTAAAGTGGGGAAACACTTGCTGCTGCTCTCCCTTTTGTACTGTCCAAGCTGCTACTCATACTGTTGGATGCCCCCACCCCCCCAGCTGAGGCCCCTTGCCATCTTGCTAGCCTGCGTATCAGTTATTCACAGACACTGAGAACCTGCTAATCTGTTAGGAGCATCTTGGGTGAGTCAAGCTGATAAATCCTATTTGCATTTCCTTGACAACTTGTGATGCTGAGCGTTTTAATATAGATGTTAAGTATTTTTATGTTTTCTCCTGAAAAAAACTATGTTCAGTTTGTTGGTTTATTCCTTATTTTATTTGGCTATTAAGTTATAGGCTCTCTCTATATGTAATTTGATTTATATTATTGTTGAAGAAGTTTTAGTTATCAGTACACTGCTATGTGGGCCAGTTGTGAATATTATTATCATGTATAGTGTTGCATATACATTTGAATATATATATATACACATATGTGTATATATACACTGTTGTCTTATTTGAAATTCCATTTGATTTTTATTGCTTTTCTTTTTTCTTTGTAAAAATAATTAAATAAACATTACATATATTATGGTTTTTAGCTGGATTCCTAGTCTCAAGCGATATTCCTATTGCAGTCCCCCAAATAGCTGAAACTACCTGCATGCATGTGCCAGGTCTACACTATGATGAAAGGCAAAGTGAGTCTTTTCTTTTTTGCTGTTCTTCAGTATATGAGTCCTATTTTTCATCACCACAGGAAAGGTTTATTTTGTCTCACAGCTTCAATACATTCAGTGCCCAGTCATAAGCTGCAAAAGTAGAAATGGTATCATGAAAGGGCCTGGCAGAGAAAAGTTAATAACATGTGCCCTCTAGAAGAAGGAAAGGAGTTTAGGAGCTGGGGACAAGAATATACTCAGGCAAGTCCCACCTGAAGGGACTCCACTGTTCTGACCAGTCCTCACATCTGAATGTCACCCTCAGTTGTAAACTAAACCACTGATGAATATAATGCCTCCATAACTCAATCACTTTCCCCAAAATCCATCTCAGAACACAAGGATTTGGAGGGCCATTTTAAACACAAATCATGACACCTAGTTTCCCCTTAGAGCCAGGAGGGAATATGAAATACTTATGTCATTATGTTTGCTTAGAGAATTATTAATCAGAATTCTTTCTGTAAGTCCTGACTATGTCTACTTCCACATGCAGACAGGACTGAGCCCTAAAGACCTGTATATTCATAGCTCCTTCTTCAGGTAGAACTGATTAAATTAGGATGATGGGTAACCATCTGACTTGAGGGACATCGGTTAACTTCTGTGCCCCAAGAATTGGGCCTGCGTCAGAGGCTGTGCCCCAAGAATTGGACCCGGGCCAGAGGCTGTTATTCGTCTGTTGGGAACTTTCAAAGCTTGGGCTGCCAGAGCTATGCTTAACCTAAGTTCAAGTAGAGTGGCGAAAGGTGATGAAAGGAGGGATTTCAGGGGTGTACAGAGCAGAGATAAGCAGTGAGGTGACACTGGAGGAGCAGATGGCAGCTTCCTTCTTGCCAACTTGTCTTGCTTTCATCTTTTGAGTGCCTGACTGAGATTAGTTACATATAAGAAATCTCTCTCTCTGTGTCTCTCTCTGTCTCTCTGTTTCTCTCTCTGTGTCTCTCTCTATGTCTCTCTCTGTCTCTCTGTCTCTGTCTCTGTCTCTGCCCCCCCCCATCTTTCTGCTATGAGAGGACACAATTAGCATCTGACCATGTGAAAATCAGAAATCAGTTCTTTCCCATGAGCCTAACCGTGCTGGCCCCCTGATTTCTTTTTTTTTTTTTTTTTTTTTTTTTTTTTTTTTTTTTTTTTTTTTTTTTTTTTTTTTTTTTTTTTTTTTTTTCTTCTATTCTATAGTTTATTTTTTTGGCTTATGTGATTTTGTCCTTTTATACACAAAATGTGTAAATTTTGATAGCACTTTTTGTCTATATTTACTTAGGCTGTCTTTGCTTTTGGTGTCTTGTACAACAACAACATTGTCAAATTCAATGTAATGTAGCTTTTTCTGTCTGCATTCAAAGAATTTTGTAGTTTTAGCTCTTATGTTTAGTAATTTGATCTACTTTGGGATGATTTTTACATATTGTGAAAGCCCAGGTCCAGCTTTCTCCTTTTGCCTGATGATGGCCAGTTGTGCCAGCACTATCTGTTGAAAAGAATGTCCCCATCGAGTGGTCTTAGCATATTTACCAAAAACTGCTTAGCCGGGCATGGTGGCGCACGCCTGTAATCCCAGCAATTGGGAGACTGAGGCAGGAGGATCGGTAAGAGTTCAAGACCAGCCTGGGCTACAAAACTGAGCTCAAGGCCAGACTGAACTGTACAGCGAGACCCTCTAAATTGGCCATGCAAGGTCTTGTGGATTACCTGCACAAAATTTTGGTAGTGATTATTGTGTTGAGAAGGTCGTGCTTTCTGGCCAAGTTGAGCACCAATTGTAGGCGTCCCCTCCCGGTTCTCATCTCAGTCAAAGAAGTCAATATTTCTGATCAAAGCACCCTGTATGTGTCAGCTTCACCCCATGCTGGGATCTGGGGACGTCATGGTCACTTAAACAGTGCCCCACTTCAGAGAGAGCCCGTATGCTCTTCCCCCAGAGCCAATGCCTAGGCCACCAGGACTGGTCCTGGCATCCTGGCTGGGCTCTTCCTCAGGCTTCAGGCTGCTTAGGGTGCTCTGGCCCCCTGATTTCAAACCTTCTCAGTCCCAGATCTATAAGAACTGTGTTTATTGTTTAAGGATTGGAGTCTCTTTGACTTACTGCAGCACCTGAAGTTGACTAACAGAGACAACAGCATGTCTGGGAGGTTACCTCCATGTGCCTGAGCTCTCCATGGGACAGTTGCTTCAGAGCTGTACACAGACATGCAACTTCCAAAGGAGTCCCTCAGAGCACAGGGCCATCCTAAACAGTCCACGGGAGTGGTGGCAAACCTATGCCACGTGCGCCACAGCAGGCTGTTTGTATCATTGAAAGCTCTGAAAGGTCCTCAGTACTTATCTTGTGGGAGCCTCAGACCAAGCTACAATAGTGGATGCATCACAAGCTGCTCAGATTCTTGCCTGACAAGGAGCTGGGAGACACTGGAGAATTTCAAACCCCTCTGAGACTCAGGGTTTCCATCTTTACAAATGGGAAGACTGAAATTAATTCATATTTTCTATTTCTTCTGCTTAAGTCGGTAATCCACCCTTGAAAGTCACAAATTCTTCAAGCAACTTTTATGCACAGCCTTTTATTATTTTAAAGGAAAACTTATTTCATACATTACACCTGAAACCAAGGCACTGTTCACATCTCTAGAACGTGATGAGCCAGGCATGGTAGTACATGCTTATAATCACAGCACTTAGGAGGCTAAGACAGGAAGATTGTTGTATGTTCAAGGCCAGGCTGGGCTACAAAGTGAGTTCAAGGCCACATCCTGAACTGTATAGTGAAATGCTGTTTCAAAAAGAAAGAAAGAAAGAAAGAAAGAAAGAAAGAAAGAAAGAAAGAAAGAAAGAAAGAAAGAAAAGACAGAAGTATCTGCATTATAACCAGCAAACTTGGGGGTGGGGAGATAGCTTAGCAATCTAAATGCCTGACTGGCAAGCACAAGGACTTGGGTTTGATCCCTGGTACCACCTGCCAGCCAGGATGCGCTGTACTGACCCTGAAATCTGGCGTGGTGACCCATGCCTGTAATGCCAGTGCTGGACAGGCTGAAACAGAAAGATCACTAGGAGTCTAGAGTGCATAGTGAGACCCTGTATCTAATAAATAAATTTAAAACATACAAACAAATAAACAAAAAAAAAAACCCCAACAAACTCTATTGTTAAAATAGGAAATGGTTAAAAAGTCACTCCTGGTAATCAATAAGGTGACAAATTATATCCCTAATAAATCAACAAAATGGTCAACAAACGGTGTTTTGGTAGAGCTAGTGACTCAGCTCTCAGAGCCATGGTGGACACAGATGTGCTTTCCAAACCATCTACACGTGGGACCTAAGTACTCTAACAATGACCCTGAAAAAGTTGACTCAAGATTTCTCCTTTATAACTCACACCTTGTACATTGATTTAAATTTTCAAATGTAAATATCAGTCAACTACTGAGAAACCCGTGCTTTGTGAATTCTAGGTAATAAATCCAAGAGGGAAATTTCATAGGGAGTTTGGTACCTAGGACATACAGGATAAAATGTACATACATTTTATCTGTACACATGAAAGCTCTAGAGAGCTTACATATGGTTTTTAGTGAAATATCTAAAGAACATCACCTAAGGCATCTAAGAGAATAAAAGTCAGGAAAAGCAAGCAAGCCTAAAAATATTAATAGAAGGGCAAGAGCAACACTCTGATAACTGATGATCTCGCTTAACCTAGCTGGTCACTTAACTCAACTGAAGCTCAGCTTCCTCAGAACCCCAAAACAAGTATAAATGTCCCTCATCTCCCACAAAATTTTGTAGCAATTGGAGGACAACGTGCCTGGAAGTGCTTGTAAGTTGAAAATCACTGATCAGTTACCCTAAGTTTCTTCATTCTCACTTTTAGTTTATCTCTTGGAGCTTCGGGCATCTCAGAACTGCTCTCTTCATCTGCCTGCATCTGGCAGCGAATACTCAATGAGCTTTAAGACATAGAAAAGTTCCTCCTCACTGATCTCTATTCAGCTGCCTTTGTTCAAAAGCCAGACTCATCACATCTACTACCATGCAGCCTTCTTATAATAAAGGAATATTAGAGAGCTCAATTTAAGTAGAATCTTGCCCAGTAAACATAGAATCCAACCTTCGGGGAATGGAGAAACCTGAGAAATGGCACACCCAACCATACAGAGGTCTGACATATTGTCTCTGTTCTTAAGTGAAAATAATGCAGAGATTATTTGGAGACTCACTGCTCCTATGTCCAGATTTTCTGCTCTATCTTTCTGTTCTAAACAAACGGCCACATACTTATTCTTTTCTAGCCTGTGGGATAGCTACATGCACCCTTTCTAAGTATGATTTATATGTTAAGATGGCTGCCTAAATTGTACAGTAGCAAATATTATAGAGACTAGACTTAAATTAATACTTTAAAAATTCAGATATTCTTTTTGTTTTTTTTAAACATTTAGACACTCTTGAAAACTATTCATCACACATTCCCAGATTATTCCATAAAGTGTGGGAGACAGTCTGATTTACTACATTTGATATTTCTAATTATACTATCAAAAGAAAGCCTAAACTTCAGAATTGCATGCTAATCTGCTACCATCCTCTGGAATAATAAAATTATCTTTAGACTTTGTGCTTGGTATCTGGCATGGAGCTTCTGAAACTGTTCTAATTTCTTTAATGTCTTTTGCTTTTCACAATGAGACATTTTGGCCATGCCTAGTTTTATGCAGTGACATGACTCCGAGTAGAGCATCCTTTCATTGCTTTAGGATGGGGATGAGTCATTTTTTTCCTATCCTATAGGAAGAGGGATGTCGCAGGTCAGTTGATAAAACGTCATAAACACTGACATTAAGACGGGCCTTGATAGTGTTCTGTGAAGGTGTCATGTCCAGAAGGGCATGGAAGCTGGGCATACCCGACACCCTTGTATTATACCTTGTCTTACATTTGGCTATGTCTACGTTATGTGCTTTAAAATAAACTGGTTAGTAAATTATTTGTCTTAATTCTATCAGTAAGTCCTAGCAAATTATTGAATCCAGTGTTGTGAGAAATGATATGGACAGAAACGTGGGTAATGTAGCCACTACATTTGCAGGTATATGAAATGGGGGCAGTCTTAAAAGAAAGTGAATCTTTAATATGTCGGAATATGCAGTAACTCCTGTCATTAGAATTGAAATAGTTGCCAAATATCAAATTGATCTTGCAGAACTGCAAAGTTGGTATTGTTACAAAACCTACACATTTGGTATTAAACCTCTGGGAAAATCCTAAAATCTTTTCCAAGCTCAACAAATAGCACACCATACAAAAGCAAAGCTTTTCAATAGCTGTCTGTTATTAAGGAATAGTTAGCACCTGTTGGTCATGTCTTTAGATGATGTGTTCAACTGGAGCTAAGAGAGACTGCCCAAACTGATGTAGAGGCAGTGGTAGGAAGAGGCAAAGAGGGTACTTTCATCTCCTGTAAGGGCTGTCCAGCTTCAAGCAACCTTTGCACTCACATCTAACCCAACCTCTTAGCTGGCTTCTACTTCCTTGCCCAGTACTCTGACTGAGATGTAATGCCTGAACTCGCCGTTGGCCTTGTGTGCCAAATTGCCCAAGCATGCTGCGTTATGAGTCCCTCAGTCTGCAGCCCGTTACTCAGTCTAACTCCACCTCTGTACCACACTAAACTCCTGGAATCACCCAGAACCTAGGCATCTACTTTTCTGGGAGAGATATATGGACAGAGTCTATCTTAGGGAATACTGACAAGGAAAACTTTTGATGATAATAAGAGCAGAGAAAAGAGCCACGTGGTATCTGAGGCATTATTGAAGGTCTTGGAGATATTTAGGCACTGAGAAAAAGAAAATAAGGGGGAAGCTTCATAGAAGCCTTCAAAAATTAGAAGGGAAACAGGAAACTGACACATTTTTGTCTACTATCAGTCAATTCAAACATTTTTACTAAGACTCAGACTGGTGAGACATTCTGCCTCATGAGAACAATCACCTTCTCCCCATCACTGGAAGTATTCAAGTACAGGGAAAAGAACTGTGATATTAGAAATTCAGAGAGCTAGGATGATAGCTCAGTGGAATAGGAACCTGTCTGTTAAATGCAAGGTTGTGAGCTTGATCCTTAGTAGGAAAACAAAAACACACAAGAAGTTCGATCTTATCTGGCTGTAAAGACTGTTGCCAAATGTAATATTACTTGGGGGTCTTGCTCTTGTTTAAAGGGCCTCTTGTGCACATAGTCAGTCACAGAGGACAGTGGTTCAAACCCCAGAACCACAGGCCATAGTATACCTGACCTTAAGGCAGCCTGAAATAACCAAAAGAAAAAAAAAAAAAAACTTTCTCCAAGATGGGGTTCTGGAGAGCTAAAGAGACAGGTCAGTGGAATAAGCGCTTCCCTGACAAGCACAAGGTCCTGAATTTGATCCCTGGTACCACCAAATAAATAAATAAATAAATACATAAATACATAAATAAATAAATGAAACAAATTCAGAAATGATCCTGGGTTTCATCTCATCTATTTGGGATTTCTGTTACAGGTTCAGAACATAAGAATCACGACTCCAGTCACAAATATTTAAAATAAGAAAAGAAAGACACATATAAAAAGGTAAAAATACATAAAACCAGTTTTTAAGTCATGTGTCTAGCTTGAGTAAGCATGTTTGAAAACAATACAAACACTTGAGATGTGGAGAAATAACGAGGACAAGAATTCGCATAATTAAGACGGTTCAGGGCCTGATGAAACTTGATGCGAGTGTTACAGCGGTAATCAGCTGAATGTGCAGCTATGAAAAGCAGTGAGACAAGATGAGCCCTGTGCATTTCAGCAAGAGGTAATCAGCCCACAGGGAGGCACGAACCCGAGGAGTCCAGACCACACATAGCATCGCCTTCGGAGGAACGCAAGGGGATAAGGAGGAAAAGGAACCAACCCCAGGAAGACCAGGGCAACGTCACTGTTTTCCCATCTTAAACTCGCTTCCTCTAATCAAAATGGCACAACAGGAGGACAGAGCTGGGCTCTTCCTTGGGCTGTGCCCTGAATGAATACACAGTGGAGGTGGCTTCTGTCTAAAAACCTGTGGGAAGCGATAGACGGTCATAAAACAGCGCTGCCAGCAGACTGTGTGTTCTCCCTCCTATTCTTTAAAACACTTGCGTGGTACGTGGGTTCCACTCCATGTAGTCACTCATTTATTTTAGGTTACTCCGACTGTACTTATCTAGTTCCCTTGAAAGTATGATTTAAGAGGGAAGAATTTAATTCGTGCGCCCTCTGCTGGTCCTCCGGAAATAAGACGCCTGAAACAGTCAGTTCAAGCTAGCCAAATTTCATTACCAGGAAGCTATTTTATTATTTTATTAAATTCCAAGGCCTCATATTTTGAAACTGAAAAAATGTCCAGCTATTAAGTAATTATTACTCTATCAGTCTGCATTTATCAAAATCATAGAAAATTATCAAACTCGGACTTGTGCTTAGCATGTAATAAGTTTACTACACAGAGTTAACTCTGTGTGAGTGAATTTCAGTTTGTCAGGCTTCTTAACATCAAATAAGGTAAGGGCTGAATTCCTAGCTAGAAACCCAGGGAACAGGTTCTGACTCCTGGTGTTAGAAATCTTATTTCTGCGTAATCAACAAGCTGACTTCTGAAGTATGCTTACTATATCAGGAAGCACTTCTGAAGAAGAGCTAAATGTTGGTTGTCACTTGAATATAATTCTCCAAATTATTCTGGCGTATTAATCAGTCCTATTGTGACATGAAAAGTTAATACGTCTTCCAGAATTGCAACTATCACAGCTGAGTTTTCAGGTACTAGGTTACTGCAGGTTGAAAGTAACCTGGTACAGGAGGGAGGTGTAGTACTTGTCATCCTCATACTTGGAAGACAGGATGGATAGATACGTGACCAGGAAGGAACACCTGAAGTCTAGTTCTCGGGTGGCATCTTTGCCCTGGTGACTTCTGGTTCCAAGTCACAGTGGCTTCTCCAATAGAAAACAAATGTGCCACCTGAGAAGAGTGCAAAACATGGCAGCCCAGCATGGAACAGGTGAGGAGAGTGGAACACACAGAACGGAAAGACAAGGAGGTCTTTGATGACAGGGGACCCCTCATGGGCACCGTATACCTAGCAATGCTAGGCCCTCCACTACCTGTTCTATGGAAGCTCTCACTGAGCTGCATAGCTTTACTGCTGACACCAATAACCACGACCACCAACACCACATGAAAGTCGGGGGTGGCTTGCTCCCTAGTGGAACTGTGTTGTTGTGGGGCTGAATTCTGTATAGAAATGGCTATGTTATTTTGGAAAAAGGAGGCTATGTCTCAGAATTTTTCAGTGTTTGACTTTTTCCTTTTAAAGTAAAATTTCATTGAAATACAATTTTAAAGTGCATAAAGTGAACAGAACTGCATAACTGGTATGCAAATCAAGAAACTGGTCACTCCAGACCCAGGGTCACTCTCCGTGACCCCTTTCTGTCATTCCCCGTATCCCAGTCTTTCTTATCCTCACTTCGAACACAAAAGATTAGTTTTGTCTACTTGTCAAAAATACTTGTACATGCAATGTGCTTTTCTGTATCTAGCTTACTTTGTCCCATATTATTTTTGACAGTAATTCTTCAGTTGGTTTTAGGTTTTTAATCTCATTGCCATGTTTTCTTTATTAATATTCCATAATTTTAATTGAATACTTATAATCAGATTTCAACTTCTTATTATTTTCAATAGCATTGATATGAGCTTTGCTGTACTCTTGTTTTATAGCATAGCTACTCCTTTTTTGTGAGATTTTGTCAGGCTTGGAACCACTTGGGCTGGGCCAGAGGATGTCTACATCATCAGTTCCCACAGATGCTGCCAAGTGGTCTCATAAAGGCATCGTGCCAATTTTGTGTGCTAAATAGTACACAAAGATGCATACTGGAGATGTTCAAAGGAGATAAAGAGAAGGGTTAAGGAAACTGTACCCAGGCCTGTGGTTGAGAGCCCAAAAGGACTTTATAAAAAAGAAGACAGCATAACCCTGAACAGGACTCCACTGTCTCAGTTACTTTTCTCTTGTATCTGGGACGAAATATCATCACCCCACATTAGGAAAGGAAAAGTTTATTTAGCTCACAGTTTGAGGAGGTTTCTGTCCATAATCAAATAGCTCCAGGGCAGAGTGGCACATGGCAGAGGGCAACAGTTCATGGTGACAGAAAACAGAACAACAGCAAGAACATAAAAGCAGAAACCAGTAGTGGCAGAAACCGCAAGCCTCTCTCCCTTCCTTATATTCAGACTGTCATCCCCAGGCCAGGAATAGCACTCCCATACATGATCCCAGCAGCACTCACTCCATAATCTCAGAATTAGGTCATGAATTAATCACAGACTCTAGAGCCTGTCCTCCCATCACTTCATGAGATTTTGGGGAGACAGCTAGACACAAACCATAATACTCCATCAATTGCCTGGCAAGTGCAGGGTCCTGAGTTCAATCCCTGGTACCGCAAAAAAAAAAAAAAAAAAGAAACCTGTCTCAATCATCAGCTCACCACTGGAATGATCTAGCAGTCTGCTTCTTACAGTTGAGACTATACAAAAGAAAAATAATTATACAGAGGTTAGAAGATGAGAAGAAACTTATGAGAATAGATGCCAGTCCCAAGTGCAAAGACATTACTCACAATTTTGTTTCCACAAAAATGACAAATTAGTCGATATGTTAATTAATTTGTACACAGGACCCCAGTTATAAATATTGACTTTAAGGCTTTTCACATGCACAACTGGACATTTGCAAAGCACCTGCCACCCAGCCTCCTGTCCTGTTAGAGAACACGGGAGCCAGAATGCCGCAAAATATACAGTACATGTTTTGTATATTTGCATTTATCATAAAACTTCTAAACTTACTTGTGGCTTTATAGGCACTTAAAATTATTAACCAAGATGACTCCTCTAATACTCTTTGAAGAAGTCCTTTTCCTGCTGTTGATATTCATGAGAAAAACAATAAAGCTTTCCTGTTAGATTTTTATTTCTAAAAAGTTAATTTTCAAATAACTAAACCCAAATGTAAGTTCAAAGTGAAGGATCAGTTTTCCATTTAAATGGGCTTGTTTTCTATTTGATTCAAGCAGTTCCTTCGAATGTCTTAGGAAATTCATTTACCTATTAGCTCACTCCCTGAGACTTACTTATCAAAGCAAAGAGGAATTTGATATTCTGTTTACAACAGAAAATTCATTGCTAATTACGGAATCCTAAGAAATACAAATGCATTTCAAACACATCTTTTTCAAATTCAGAAATGAGTCCATGGTAGGTCTGGTCTCCCATCAGCTAAGTTCCTCTTGGCAATTTGCTGTAGCATAGAGCCACTACCTGAGTTCTTGATCCCTTCATATCTGCTTTTCCTCAAGTTGGCTTTCAGCTGGCAGTGATTTGGTGTGTGACACATGCCTGCCACAAATTCAGGCACAGAGCAGATAGGGACTGCCTGCCCTTGCAGAGGGCACCGCAGCTTACACTTGCATTCATGTCTTTGGGGCCATTTTTGTGAATTAAACTTGGCATAGCTTTGCTTGTTTGCTTTTGATCTGACGGTGCTGGACAAGAGGCTCAGTTCATTTTCTCTCTCCAGAAGCCAAATCCAAGAGCATTATCCGGTAGGAGGTCTAAGGAAGCTGCCACTATCAGCAGCCAACAGGCTCACTTGAAAATTCATGAGCAATCTCTGAATAGGCTGGAGTTCTTACCCTCAGTCTCTTCACTGCCAGCCACTAGCATACGAGCTGAACTTATACAAAGAAGGGGAAATTAATTGGGACCAAGAATTTAGTAGTGCCTCCTCTGCACCAATAGGACCCAAAGGCCTCTGATTTTCCTCTGAAGAATGGGCTTAGCAAAAATTTCACACAGTAGCTGAAATGCAAATCGATTTTTCCACAGAAACCTAGTTACTGACATTTGCCTTAGGAGCTTCCATATAGATGAGTGGACTTTTGTAAAACGCCTGCCCCCCAGCCTCCTGGACCACTTGCGGTGTCCACTGAGTCAAGAAGTGACAAAATTCTGAGTGAACACAACTTAGGAGCTTTAAGAAACTGCATTCAACTCATTCAAGTAAATTTCTTTCTCTTTTGTGGATTTTTGTGGGAGGACCTCCCATGCCACCCTCCCTACTTTTCTTTAAACTTTCCAGCATCATTGAGCTCTAGAAGACATGAAAGTGCATCTAAAAAGCTGATTATACCCAAATTCTTCTATCCTTTGCTTTCTAAAACATCCACAATAAATAGCTATGTAATACTCATCATGCATTCTGTATGACTGAATTTCCTATACTGACAGAATGACAGGACTTCAGATTGCAAATATATGATACTTCATTGTAAATGTGCAGTCAAATTATTGATTAAATGTCATTATCCGCCTGATCTTTGTCAATCAGAGGAATCGCAAGCATTTTAAATTTTAAACAACTGAAAGTAAATGAAGGTTTAGAGTCCAATCAGTATAACCTGTTAATAGATGAAGGACTTTCTGTGTTATAGTTGTGCTATGATTCCTTTTCTTACCACCAATGGTTAATGAGTCTTACCTACTTTAATCCTCCCTGAAGGTGGGCCTCGGTGCTGGGCCAGGTTGCACAGAATCTTGGCTGCCAAACATGCTTGGGCATTTGTGTTTTCAGCTTCTGTATGGGAACAGCTGTCTGATTCAGATTCAATCCTCACAGAAGGGGGGAAAGTTAGAGCACTCCACTGGGGAAATGTCTTGAAAGACACAAAAGCCTTTATCTACTGACTACTTGTTATCTTCTTCCCTGTGGCTGTGTCCTCTGAACTTCAACAATTTATCTCAGAAGGTGGCAGCATTTTTTTCTAATAATGAAAATATAGAGTTTATTGGCATGTGGCTAATTTATCACAGAGACCCAGAGGCTATAAAAGGAAAGGCATTTCATAGTTTATTATAAACATTGTCATCAGAAGGGTAATATATGTTTATAAACAGAAAACTTTAAAACAAGATCTAAAAAGTTCTCCAGCCACTTGCTTCCTTCCAGTACTTGAAGTATCTTTCCTTTTATGTTTCCCTCAGATTTGAATGTCTCTTAATTATCTACAACCATAAACTGATCTTGATAAGTGGAACATTCATATTCCACAAAGAATTCAGATGTTGACATGAACCGTTATTTTAGAGAGTGTTTGTAGCTCTAATAGATAATACGATGAATTAGACTCTTCATTCCTCCTTTATGGAAAGTAGAATTCAGGACATAGCTATCTTTTAATAAAATTGAGATATTTGTAGTGGTCACCATCCTGTCCTTTGATTTTATTTCTTGGTGCTTCTATCTCCTATTGAGCTACTGAGAATGGTGTTTCTGGGGTGCCATTGCTGAGACAAATATGGGTTGTGTCTGGAGACCTGGTCTCTCCACTTATACTTACGCAGTGCATTTTCAGTCATATGTGACAGTGGTGACAGTCATTGTCTCCTATTCTGAAATTACTCCTAAACAGAAAGTTGGTGTTTAGAGAGAGATCTTGGCCTCATCAAGTTCTAACTGCAAAGTCCCTCTCCATAGATTTTGAAAGAAAGCCTGCCAGAGGCCAGCAAAAGACAATCCATAGACTTTGGAAGGAAGCCTTCTAGGGGCCAGCCAGAAGAAAAATTCCTTTTCTCTTCCTCACAGTTCATCTTCTCCTGCTCTCTGCGGTCCAGGCTCTGAGCAGACGCCTTTGATCTGTAGCTTACTCCCTAGCAGAGGAACTCAGCTTTTATGCTGCAGTCCTTCAGTTGCCTTTGTGCAACAAAATCCATAAATTTTATTTTAGCTTTACTGAGGTATAAATTATACATGGTAAAGTCACATACAGTTTAATGAGTTTCAACCACTGCATACAGTCATGTGCTCACTCTGACAATGAAGAATAGGACATTTCCACCACTCCTAAAACTCCTCCATGTCTCTTTGGTGCTGCACCTAGCCCCACTCAGAGCACATAGTAGTAACTGGTCAGCTCTACTCTATTTTACCTATTTTAGAATATGAAGCACAGATTGTGTGTTCTTAAAGATTTCAAGTACTTCAAGTACTGGAAGAAAGCAAGTGGCTAGAAAACTTCTTAGATCTTGTTTTAAAGTTTTATGTTTATAAACATATATTACCCTTCTGATGACAATGTTTATAATTAACTATGAAATGCCTTTCCTGTTATAGCCTCTAGGTCTCTGTGATAAATTAGCCACATGCCAATAATGTAAGTTTTTGAATTTGCCCAGGTTGCTGCTTGTATCCATGGTAGTTCTTTTCTACTGCTGAGTAATATAGATATACCAAACTGCACAATTCCCAGCTGGTGGACATCTAGGTAGTTTCTAGTTTTTAGTAATTATGAATAACGCTGCTATATACATGTCCAGGATTTTCTGTGAAAACAATTTTTATATTCTCTTACATAAAGGTCAAAGTTTCAGATTAGTGGCCCATATTTTGTATGTTTAGTTTATATGTAATTATACATGTACGTATGCATGGATGTATGTTTCTGGTATTTTGAGACAGGGGCCAGTTATACTGTCCCAGCTTGATTCCAACTTGTGCTCTTTAGCTCTCCAGGTACTAGGGTTACTGGAATGAACTCCCACACTGGGCATGTATTTAATGATTTTAAGAAATGCCAGCCAGGTGCTTATTCTGCTGAGCTATCTCCCTGGCCAGCCAGTCTCATTGTTATTTCTTATCAAAAGTAATAAAATCATAAAAATAATTTTAAAAGAAATGCCCATTTGTTTTCTAAAAAGATGTGTTATTTTGCATCACGACCACCATTGCTGGAGGATTTCAGTTGCTCCACAATTTTCTCATCATTTTAGGAAGTCTTTTAATGCTTCACGGTTAATTTTTTTAAAGCTTTGTCCTTTAAGGTTGCTAATGCTCTTTTGATGTTAACCACTCCCATGGCTATGTTATACTGTCTTGGTTTAATTTTCCTGACCACTAACTAACTTTTCAAGGTTTTATTCCCCAACATCTATCTTCTTTAGTAAAGTGTCTGTTTAAATCTTTTGGCTAGTTTTTTAATTCCAATTGTTCCTACTATTATTACTGTTATTATCTATCATTATTATTATTATTATTATTATTATTATTATTATTATGGCTCAGCCTATCCTGGGGGTGGGGCTGGCACAGCATGTGGTGCCAGGGATTGAACTGCGGTTGCCTAAGCATTCCTAAGCAAGTGCTTTAGACCACTGAAACATCTCATTGGCCCTCCAATTGTTTCTTTCTCTCTTGAAGTGTGTGAGTTCTTTCTATATTCTGGAAATGGGCCTTTTCACTGAGCACGTTTTATATAGGTTTTCCCCCAGACCATGGCTTGCCTCTGAATTTTCTTAACAATGTCATTTAAAGTGTAGTTTTAAAGTGTGAGGCTGATGTACTTACCCAAGTAAATTTTGCCTAGCCAAAGGTCACAAGGCTCTTTCCTAGAAATATTTGTTTAGTTCCCACACTTAGCATAATGGTTCTTTTTCTTCTTGTATATAGGGCAAGTGAAAAGTCAAAGTATTGGTCACAATGTAATTTTCTTTTCTTTTTGCTACAAGGGATTGAACACAGGACCTTGTGCTAGCCGGGCAGGTGTTTATTCTACTGAGCTATCTCCCCAGTCCCAGCATCATTTATTTTCAAAACAATATCCACTTCAATCAATAATCTTGCTGCTTTTTTGAAAACTCAATTTGAGTCTGACTCATGTGTGAGTCTTTCTGAGCTTTGTATTAGGATATATATACATATAATCTGTAATTATGCTATGAACTTCTACAAAATCCCTAAAAGAATTTTCATTGAGATTTTTTCAGAACTATAGATCAATTCAGAAAGAAACAATGCTAATTGTTACACATAAGATTCAAGGTATATCTTTCCATTAATTTAGGACTTTAATTTTTATCTGCAATATTTTGCTATTTAAAGCACAAGTCTCTCATGTTTTTAATTAAATTTATCTTGCATATTTCATGTTTTTCAATATTATAAATGATAATGTTTTAGCTTCCACTTATTCATCTGTATCTATGAGTGAATCTCATGGTTCCTTTTTCATTTTGAAATACGATGAATTATATTGCTGAATTTCTTATATTAAATCAACATCATATTCGAAGTTGGCATAAATCCCTCTCTGTCATTATGTTTTCATTTTCATGTATGTTAGATTTAGTTTGCTAAAATTGTATTCAGAATTTTATTCATCTATATCTTGAGAAATGCTGGCTGCAACTTTCTTCTCTTGTGACGTTCTTCTTTCTTTCTGGTTTTGGCACCAAGACAACTCTGACTGCATAAAATAAGCTGGAAGTATTATATCTTCTTTTATTTTAAAGAAATGTTTCCATAGAGTTGATATTTTTCTTTCTAAAATGTTTATGATTATTCATTCTGAAGCTGTCTACATTTTGAGTTTCCTGGGGCTTTTAAAAAATGAACTCAATTCTCTTAATGGGTATAGTTTTTCTATTCTTTTTAGGATACCTGTCTTCTTCCTTTAGATTTTTATCTTGTAGGACAGGTATCTACCCTAATTTCTTCTTGACTGAGTAAGGAACTTGGCATTTTAATAAATCCCTATATGTCATTTAAGCTGTAGAATGCATTGACATCATGTTGCTCATGATTTTTTCGTTATCCTCATTATCTGTAAAATCTTATTCCCATTTTCTATTCTTTATGTTGTTAATTTGTATATTCTTCATTGTTTTCCTGATAAATCAGACTACGAGCTTATCTTATTTATTGATCTTTTCAAAAGACCAATATATTAGCTCCCAACTGTGCCTTTAATAAATCACCACCAACTTAGTTTCTTAAAGCAACATAGATTCGTTACTTTATAGTTCTAGAGGTCAGAGGTATGAAATCTTATGATTGTGAGGGCAAAATCCTTCCTAGACATCTGTTGCAGTCAGGACTTGCAAGGGAAACAATTTAACATAGGACACACAATTTATGGGATTATCTAATAATATTTACCCAAAAAGGCAAGTACAAAGAGTACGGGAGATCTGGCCACACATTAGAGACCCAAAGATTCCAGGTGAAGGTCTGGATACTGTTACAATGGCCTGCGTGAGTCCAGATGAAGGCCTGTGGTTCATGGCAATGCTCCCACCCCCAAGAAGTACAGCTGGAGGCCTAGAGGCCATAACAGTGTCTCATGTAAGTCTGTTTCATGGATCTGCACTAGAAAGGCCCAAAAGTCAGTGTGGAAGCTAGGATCTCTGCCAACAGGCTGAGGGATCTGCACTGGAGCCTAAAAGCTGTGCTCAGGATAAGGCCCAGAGCTCCCCAAAGTGAACTGCAGCCATCCTCAGCAACAACCAATTCTAGAGCTCCTCTAATGAAAACAGCCAAGTTCATATCAGGAAAGCCAGCTGGGCAAGCTCTTCCAGGAGAACCACCAGCACCACCTCTTCCTCTCCAGTCCTCTTTTTTATGCCGTTAGCAACAGTCGTAAGGTGGGTCCACCATACCCAGCATGATGCTGATTCATTTTAGTTGGGTGTTACAAGGAGACCACCAGTTGCCAATGCATACTGTCGTTAAATTCCACAGGGAACCTACGTTCCTTGGCCCATTGTGCATTCCTGCAGCTTCCTGATTTCTGCTTTGGTCATTACATTTCTTATTCTCATTCAACTCCCTTCCCTTTCTCCAGTAAGGTTGCTTGCAATTACATTGGGGGCTGACCTGGATAAAGTTCTTGAGAGATTGCACCTGTAAAATCTCTCTTACCATGTGAAGTAACACATTTCCAGGTCTTATGGATAAGGATAAGATCATCTTTGATATTTAGGTTACTAATATCAGTTTTCTATTTCATTATCTTTCTCTATTGTTTGCCCATTTTGTTTTACTGATGTCCAGTGCTGTTTCTATTATTTTTCTTCTTTCTGATCTAGATTCTAATTTTCCACCTTTTTTTAGTTCTTAAGGTAAATTTGGTATTTGCTTTGAGATTTTTTTCCCTCTTAATAAAACCATTGAATGCTCTAAACTTCTTTCTAGACACTAATCTAGACATATCTTCATAATTTTGATATGTGATATGTTTGATTTCATTTAGTCCAAAAATATTAATTTTGTGAAATATTCTTTGGTCAAGCATTATATAAAAGCAGCATGCTTTTAATTTGTGATTGAGGCTGCATTATTGGGTTCCTACACACTTAGGATAATTATGTCTTCATAGTGAATTCATAGCCTTAGTACTGCATTATCCAATTTTCTATAATAGAATACACAGTGGTGAGTACTTTATAGAGAAAGTATGTTTATTTAACTGAAATATAACGTTGAATGTCCAAGACTCAGTGGCCCCATCTTTCCACCCTCTGGTGAAAGCCTCATGGCAATGGGTGACGCTGGCAAATGACACATGCAGAAGTGTTTCAGGGAGAGCCAGGCCCCTTCTAATAAGCAGTTCTCATGGAAACTAATACACTCAATGAAGCCAGCATTAATCCCTTCTGAAGGTGAGGCTCCAAGACTTGATTTCTTTCCTTGAAACCCCACTTTTTCAAGGTTCCGCTGTCCCTCAACATATGACACTCAGGACTGAAGCTCTGGTGCATGAATATTTGTGGAACACTTGACTATCTTCAGGCCATACCAATCAATGTTCCTGTCTATCCCTGGAAGCAGCGGTCTGGATCTAAAATATCCTCCAAAAGCTTTAGCATTTAACAAAAGAGACAAACACATTGGCTGGAAGGAACATATCATCTTAAACAAAAGGTGCTGAGAAAGCTGGCTTTAGTTTAATAGACCTGTATCTAGTTTGTTTTTAGCATGTGGAAAGCAAATTTTTCCAGAATCATTTGTTAAAGAGTCTATCATTCTTTCGGTGAACATGTTTGGCTGCTTTGTTCACATTGAGGTCAAATGAGATACAGAAGGTCAGTACATGCTGGTTAGGGGAAAACTTCAAGAGGAAGAGATAACAGTCATAAATATGTCTGTGCCAAATATGGGAGCACCCAACTACATAAGACAAATTTTAAAGGACATGAGAAATCATATAACCAATTACACAGTCTTAACAGGAGATCATAGAACCTCATTATCTCAAAGAGACAGATCAGTTTCACAAAAAATCGGAAAATGGTCAGCATAACTTGAACAAATGTAGTTAGTGGACATTTACACAGTGTTCCAACCAACAACATCTGAATGCCTGTTCTTTTCAGCAACATACTGGACACTTTGTAAAATAGAAAACATATTAATCCATAGATCATGCATAAGTAAATGCAAGAAAAGAAATTATCCACTATATTATCTGGCCATAGTGCAATGAAACTGGAAATTAACTACAAAAGAAACTGCGAAAACCCCATAAACACGTGGAAATTAAGTAACATCTTCTTCAGCAACAAATGGGTCACAGATGAAATTGAACAATATCTACAAGCTAACACAATTCAAAACATAACTTATTGGAATGTATGGGATGCAGTGAAGCAGTTCTCAGAAGGAAATTTGCAATAGTGAACTCACACATTAGGGAAACAGAATGAACACAAATAAATATTCCAATGCTGTACCTCAAGCTTCTAGAAAAAGAAGAGTAAATCAAGCTCAAAGCACAAAAAGGAAGAAATTATAAAGATTAGAGCAGAAATTAATGCAATTGAGACAAAGAAAACAATATAAAGAAATAATGAATCAAAAAGTTGGTGTTTTGAAAGATTAAACAAAATTGATAAACTCTAACCTGCTTCATCAAAAAAAGGCAAAAAAACTAAATTTCAAGGAATAAGGAATGAAAAGGATAAAATTACCGTAGATCCTGTTGAAATTCAGAAGGTCGTCAATACTCACTTCAAAAATCTTTACTTTCATAAGGTGGAAAACACAGAAGAAATGAACAGATACCTAAATATGTACAGATTACCAAAACTGAGTTAGGAGGATATAAAAATTCTGACTAAACCACTGTCAGTTAAATTGAAAATGTAATTTTAAAACTTATCAATAAAGAAATCCTAGCCTTATAACACTGTGAAAGTCCTGATGGATTCTACAAGAATGAATTCTACAAGAAATTTTGAGAAGATTTAATCCTAATACTCCTGAAACTTTCAGTGAAACTGAAAAAGGAAGCAATTCCCCCTAATTTATTTCTTTAGCCAAGTATTACACTGATATCAAAACCTTAGAAAGGCTCAATCATATTAGAGAAGTGTGGGACAAACTCATGAACATAGATGCAAAAAACTCAATAGTAATCTAGCAAACACAATGCAGTAGAAGATCATACATCATGCATAGGTAGTATTCATCCCAGCGATGTAGGAATGGTCAAACATATGCAAATCTGTAAATGCAATACACTATATCAGCAGAGTCAAAAAACAAAAACCTCACAATCATCTCAATAGATACAGAAAAGCCTAACCTGGGGAGATAACTCAGTAGAATAAGAGCTTCGCTGGCACACACAAGGTCCTGGGTTCAATCCTCAGTACTGAAAAAAAAAAATTATCTGATACAGAAAAACTTTTGACAAAATTTAACAGTCATGCATGATTAAAAAAAAAAAGCATACATTAAATTGGAATAGATGGCTTGTACCTCAATCTGATAAAAGCCATTTATGACAAACCAAGAGTCAACATCATTCTAAATGGAGAGAAACTGAAGCTTTTACTCTGAAATCAGGAATAAGACAAGGTTGTCCACAATCACCATTCCTATTCAATACAGTTTTGGAAAAAATAGCCAGAGCCAATTAGACAAGAGAAAGAAATAAAGGGAATTAGAATTGGAAAGGAAAATGTTAAGCTATCATTATTTGCAGATGACATGATACTTTACATGGAAGATCCAAAAAACTCCACTAAGAATCTTCTAGAATTAAAAAAAAAAATTCAGTAGCAGAGCAAAATACGAAATTAATGCTCACGAGTCAATAGCACTCCTCTGCACAGATAATAAATTTACTCAGAGAGAAATTAGGGAAAGAATACCCTTCACAATATCGTCCCTCTAAAAATGAAATACTTAGGAATTAATCTGAGAAAGGAAGTAAAATATCTGCATAATAAGAATTACATACTCTGAAAAAACAGATTAAACAAAATTTCAAAAAATAGAAATATTTTCCTTCCCTGTGGAAAAGAGGAACCAATATTGTGAAAATGGCCATATTTCCAAATTTGGTTTTTTTTTAATAATTATTTATTTATTTATTTATTTATTTATTTATTTTCTTGTTTCAGAACTTTTGTTTATTTATTTATTTTTATGGCCGGCTCAGCCAGCCCTGAGGGCAGGGCTGGCGCAGCATGTGGTGCCGGGGATCAAACCATGGTCCCTGAAGCTGCCCAAGCCTTCCTAAGCAGGCGTTTTATACCACTGAGCCATACTGCCGGGCCCTCATATTTCCGAATTTGTTACAGAGATTTAATACAATCTTTATCAAAATATCATCACCATGCCTCCCGGATCCAGAGAAAACATTCCAAAAATTCATTTGAAACAAGAAAAGACCTAGAATAGCAAGGGTAATCCTGGACAAATAAGGCAAGGCATGAGACATTACACTTCCCTGATTTGAAATTATGCTGCAAAGCTACTATGATAAAACCAGCATAGTACTGACAAAGGAAAGAAATGAGGATCAGCTGAACAGAATAGATGATACAGACACAACTATGAACACACTCAGCCTCCTTATCTTTACCACATAGGCTTTGTTGAGTTTTGTAATTATTATAAAGGAAACTGGGTGGCTGCTCTAGTCCTTCATATTTATGCTGGGTGCATCATTTTAAAGTGATACATGGTGTGTACATTATGTGTAGGGTAGGGTGCATGGATATGTCTTCCTTTTCTTTTTAAGGCTTTTAACTTGCAGCCAAAAAAAAAAAAAAAAAAAAAAAAAATTCTTATAGTGCCTGTACTTAAAACCCTGAGTTATGAAAACATTCTCCCCTTTAATGAAAGCCTTATCTCAGCCTCCTGTGTTTACTGCAACTAATGCAGCTCCTCCTCATTTGTAAGATCTGCTCTTACTGTCCTGACTTACAAAAACATCTACTTGCCTGTGGGTAAAGTTACTGTCGGATTAAACTCAAAATCTCTTTAGACTCTGCTTACCAGCATTTAAGACCCAAAGCTTCCCGCACAGGTCCCACCAGTCAAAACTCAATCACGCAACTATGGAAAACCATCCACGCATTGCACTAAATCCTTGCAAATCCTCAAAGAAAAAAAAAAGCCATAGGACCCACCCAAGTCTTAAAGCCACTCCGTCAAACCCTTGTGTTTTGTTCCCCAGATACAACTCTTCTTTTGTCTCTCAAGGTTCCACAACAGGGATTCCAATGTGAAGGGAAATAACACTGTTTACTTAATTCCTTCAGACTCTATCGCCCTCCTGTGCTCATGCCAGTCATCACGGTTGGCCAGGCTGAATCAGTAACAAGGCTTATTTTCCCCACCTCTAGCCACATGCAAGTCCCACTTGAGGTATTTGCTGTACCAGCGCCCTACACGTCAGTGTTCCCTGCTTTGCTGCATCCTGGGACAGAGACAGGGTGGGACACGTTCCACACTGGCAATGTCAGAAAAGCTTCAGCTGCATTTAGGATCCCAGCAAGTACCCTTCTGTGGACTGAGTCAGGGAAGTGAGCAGGGCAGCATGCTGGGCCATGTGGAGCGACTCCTCTCCTCCGTGGGTCCCCAATCCAGGCTGTCCCTTTACAGAGGGCCTCTGCCTGCCTCCACAGCTGCACCCAGCATCACCCTCCCCCTTTGTATTTTGTCATTCTTTATTGTGACATAGGCGGGGTTCTGTTCTCTTCAGCAGCATTCCTTTGCATTTCCCTCAGAGCCTTATTTGGAATTCAAACTAAAAATAACAATAATAATAATAAAACTACTACTAATAATAAAGTAAACATTGACTGATCCTTTCTCTTTCCACCTGGATATTCTGACTGAATTTTCTACCTGCTTTTTTTTAAACTTAATATTTTTATTGTTTAAATTTAACAATGGTTATGTTACATATTTTCATCATCAGATCAGTTTAGATTAATACATATAGGTATATAAGATTGATCAAAACAATTAAACATTAACACTTTTAAATCAACATTACTTTTTTTTTTCTTTTCCCCTTTCTTTTTTTTTATTTTGAAAGTTGACATATTGCATATTGTCCTCACAATGGTTCTACAGAGTACAGTGTGTGGGCATAACCCACCTCCCTATTGATGTTCCTTAGAAAAAAAAAAAAAAAAA
>PVJA010017475.1:0-41570 GCA_004027025.1 Myocastor coypus | reverse complement strand
TTTTTTTTTTTTTTTTTTTAAATTTTTTTAAATTTTATTTATTTTTTTCTTGTTTCACAACCTTTGTTTTGTTTATTCATTCATTTTTATGGCTGGCTCAGCCCGCCCAGAGGGCAGGGCTGGCACAGCATGTGGAGCCGGGGATCGAACCACGGTCCCTGAAGCCGCCCAAGCTTTCCCAAGCAGGGCTTTAGACCACTGAGCCATCCTGCCGGGCCCCTGTTTTCTCTTTAAAGCAGGGCAAAAAGCCACAACTGGCTTTGGGGCAGCCAGGTGCTGTGGAAGTGTTGACCTGGCGGTTGAATCCAGGTGGGGCTGCAGCCTGGTGCGTGGTGCGGGCTGTGAGCTCTAACTTTGGCAGGCTCTGTGTGGCTCCTTCCCCAGGGCATCATCGGAATGGTTTTCAGCAGTCTCCATAGCAGGGTCTACCAAGCTCAGAACGATGTTTTCATCTGTTTGATCATCACATTATAATTGAAGGATGCTTTTTACATTTCATTTTATGTACTAGTGATTTAGATTTAAATGAATTTAAGTTTTAGTTTTTAAAAATTCACATAAGTAGGAACTGGCCGAACTCCATGTTGAAGTCAACTCTTTTCGTTTCAAGACCTTTGTCCCACTGTGTCATACCCAGTTCTCTACAAGTGTCAATCACATGCCCTGCCCCAAAGGACTGTTGGTGGAACTGAGGAGCAGGCAATAGTTGGAGGACCTGCCCATTGCAGCTGCCAACAGAGCTTTGGGATTAACGAAAATAAGAGCAAAGAGTGACCAGAGTGGTGCAAGATAAGCTCGATTCTTTTCACCTATCTCCATATTCTCCCCTCTCGTTCTCTATATAAGCTCCCACGGTCAGAACCTGACTTGATTTGACAAAAGCAGAATCTCTGGGGGCTGGGGCCCAGGTTTCAGCATTTTGTCGTTATTTAAAGGTTACTGGATGGATTGATCTAATATTTAAGCTGATGGAAAAAATTACTGATTGAAAAGAGGCCGCGTGCTAAATGCCCCCCAGACCTATACAGCCTGGCACAGAAAAAAGGCAGTGGATACTTACGGAATTGGAAAGCAAGGCTACAGTGCACTCTACCACTCTAAGAGAAAGGGAGTTACTCTCCTGGAGCTTTAGGTTCCCCATTGATTAGAAAGAAAAGAGGAAAAACCCAACAATGACAAAGCCCAGTGTATCCTGTACTGCTTCCAGGGCTGGACTGAGGAGGGGCAGACGCCAACACGGTGTGCTAGTGGGACTACACTTGTGAATGCTGACACATTATGCAGAGGGTAGGCTGCATGACAGTATTATAGGTGCTTAATAAATATTTATTGATCATCACGTGGTCTTACCTACCCATCTTTTCTTCATCCTTAAATATGAAGCTGGGGGAAATAAATAAGAAATATAATTACACCTCACACTTCAGGGCTCCCTAGGCATCTCGCATTAATAGGTCTCTTCAGCCTTCCTCTAAGTGCTAATAATTCCCGGGCATTTTGATAGTAGCACTTTCTCCTCAAGATGAATCGACCCCAGCTAAGAGCCAGGCTCCTTCTCAAATCTCATTACAATGAGATTTGATGGGAGCCAGGCTTCAGAAGGTAACAAAATTAGAGCTTTTAAATCATTATCTCAATCTGGAGCATCATATTAATAAATGGAATGCAGACAATGGAAAGAGGCAGGGTGTGAGCCTTACCCCACACACCTCAGTGGAAGGAAATCCGTGGAACCGGGCAGGAAGACAGCTCCTACCCAGCTTGGGCGTGCACCGACCTGCCCTGTGCTCCTCCAACAGACCCCCCTGGGCCTACTTCTCCCAGCCTCCTCTCCTGCTAAGGGTAACAGTAGGAAAACCAGACAAGTCAGTGTCACTAGGAGATACCTTTGCAAGGAGCAGAAGGAGAGACCCGGTGGGGAAAGCAGAGCTGAGGCACCAATGTCTTTGATGAGGGACCCTATCTTAGGCCCCTGGGAGCTCTGTGATGGGGCACGCGGTTGCCATGCTGCACACTCCTGCTCTTTTCCTCAGCTTCTGCATCCTCTGCCTCTGTTCCTGCATTCAGCAGCAGCAGTGTACACCTGCTGTAGGTAGGTGTCGGGAAGGGAGCAGTCCCAGAGACCTGGGCTCAGTTCTGACTTTCTGCTTGTTTCTCGGGTCTGCTGTGTAGCCTACTTCTTCATGGTGTGGGTCTTTGTCATTCCTTGACAGCCTCCAGGAGGTCTCAGGCCACCTCCAGGAGGTTCTAGGCTGTCTTGACTCTACTACCCTGTCCACTGCCCCATCACAGAGCTTCCAAGAGCCTAAGATAGGCTCCCTTATCAAAGACATTTGTGCCTTGGCTCTGCTTTCCCCACCAAGTCTCTCCTTCTGCTCCTGCTCTCCTTGGGCCTCCTCCTTTAAGATTAAGGAAGACTGAACCCATTTCCAGCAGCACTCAGCCTCATTCTTCTTTCCTGTGGCCTGCAGCACACAGCTCAGTATCTTTGTTTCCTGGCCTCCTCCTGCAACTGGCATAGTGAGGAATAATCTTTTCATTTACCTGGCATTTCTGTAGATACAAAAGACCTACATGAGTCAGCACACAGAAGGCTGTTTTAGTTCCTTGTAAAATCTATCATTGCCTGGGGTATTTTTTTGGGCCTGGAGTATTTATTTGTTTGTTTGTTTGGTACAGGGTCTTGCTACACAGCTTAGACTCATAGTTATCCTCCTGTCTCAGCCTCCCTGGGATTATAGATGTGTGTCACTATGCCCAGTTTCAGTAGCCTGCTTGGTGTGGGGATGGCACAGCATGCAGTACCAGGGACAGAGATGAGGTCCTTGTGCTTGCTAGGTGAGCACTTAGACTAACTGAGCTATCCCCACTGCCCTTTCCCTTTCTATTTGTCTTGAGTACAGTCAAGATAATTAGAGCTGCAGCAACTGTCTTGCCACCATGAGGTAATGATCTGAGGGAAAGGGTTAGAAAACCACAGAGGCCAGTACTGACATTCTGAGCGTCTGAGCAAATGCTAGAAACCATTTACTTCAAGATTCCGTTTCACAAGAAAAATAAAGCTGTATTTGTTCAAGCCATTGTTGTTCAATGTTTTATCATTAAAAGTTGATCATAGTCCTAACTAACATGTAATTACATAGACATGTCCAATCCAGGCCGGTGCTAGCCCTGCAGTGCTTGAGAACAGTCAAAATCTCCACCCCCACCTGGACTTCTGCGTGGGATCAGGTTAGGCCAAGGCATTGTGTCAGGAGCCAAACACAGCCAGGACCAAGCCTCACCCAGGGACTCAAGGTGCAGGCTACAGCAAGAACAATGGAGGGCTCCTAGGTCATTTGCAGCCTTATACGCTGTAGGACAGAGCTCCGGTGAAACCATGATGCTGGTGGCCAAGGGCAGATCTGCTACCCTGGCAGGAAGGTTGGGATCTAGAACCCAATGAAGGCTAAAAGAAGTCTGTTTGTAAAATGAGTGCTCTTGAGAGTAGTTAGGAGGAAGGAGAGTTTTGGATAATACATTTCTTTTGGCATTTGCAAAAACTGCACTCTAGGAAAATGTCTTCTACTTCCGTTTCAAAGCTTTCCAATAAACAATGATGTACACGGATAATTCAATAGTACTTAATATAAAGCTGCCACTGATGTTGCCCTGGTTCCTCCAGGGGTTTCCGCAGCTCTGGCAGGGAGCTGTGGCGGTCCTTTCCACTTCACAGTGCAGTCAATTGAGGTTTCCGAAGATCAGTAACTCGCTGGAGGGCAGACTGCTGGGGAGCCCAGGCTACTGACTCCAAAGCTGCTTTATTTGTAGTGCTTGAATTTCAGGCCTGTATCAGGCTGAGTTTTAACATACACATGCCCCAGTAATCCCAGCTCAGGTCACTGTGCGGAGCACTCGCTACATTCCGGAAGGGTCGTCATACTGCCCAGCCCGAGGTCAACCCTTTTCTTCTATGGACCCTTAGCAGTTAGTTTAAGTGCAACAGTCTTGCTTGTTTCTTTCTGCTTGCTTTTTCCCTCAGAGAACACCAAAAGGTAGATTTCTATTAGGCTTGCTGGTGAAATGCAGTAAAGCTTTGGCTTGTGAGAAACTTGCTTTGTGAGACTAGCAAACAGTTTATTTTTTATTTTTATTTTTATTTATTTATTTATTTTTTGTCTTTTTGAGACAGGGTCTCGCTGTGCAGTTCAGGCTGGTCTTGAGCTCACTTTTGTAGCCCAGGCTGGTCTCGAACCTGCACCGATCCTCCTGCCTCAGCCTCCCGAGTGCTGGGATTACAGGTGTGTGCCACCACACCCGGCGAGACTAGCAAACAGTTTAAACAAATTGGTGGAACAAGCAATGTCTTGCAGTATGTGTAGTGACACCAAACATCACCTGATCATGACTGAAACAATGGGCTTCTCCCTCTTTTATTCTCTGTCTCTTTCTCTCATTGCAGGACTGTGGGTGAGAGTCTCCCCAAAGCAAGAGGTTGTGGAGGAGCGCTCATCTACAGAGGAGGAGGAGAAAAAGGCACAGGAGGCCTCACTTCAAATGAGATTAGGGAGAGGTGTAAAATGTGGGAAACAGGAAACGCTTTTTAGGAAAGCACCCTCCAAACAAGGCTGTAGCAACCCAAGCAATGAATCTGTTCAATGACAATACAATGTCACATTTCTGCCAAATCTTCAAAAGGAGGCAAAAGTGAACGTCGTTGGATAGGTTCCTTGTTAAAGTCACACAAAAAAGAAAGATTCCACCGAGCTAATAGACAGCAGTGAGTCCCTTAGTGCTGATGAAAGCTGTCCTACATAACCCTCCTCTGTCTTGTCCCCTTCCCTCCTGCCATGAAAGTTTTGAAAGTTAAGTGCAGGTTAGTTTGCTTTTTTTCCTTTGTTTTGTATTGTCTTTATTACTTTGCATTATACTACAATACTGTGATCATTTTTATGTGAATATTTTTGAGTCATGGAATAAATCATCTGAGTTTCCATTATAGGAAAATTTGCTTTGATATACAAGTACTTTGCATTGCAAGCATGTTTCTAGAGTGAACTATGCTAAAAAAAAACTTGTATGTGCGTAAAAGCTACACCTTCTTCTCAAGGGGTGGCTCTGTCCCTCTAACTTGCTAACCTACCTACTCCCAATAGTTGTAGGACATGAGCTAAGGGTCACACCAGACTCACACACTGTTTATTCAAATGCTTTGAATTACACACTAACCTAGCAGACTATTGAGCTCCATGCTGTGCCTTCCCTATTTTGGTGGAGGGACATGGTGTCACAGGGCCCAGGTTTGAACTTCAGGTGTGCTTAAGTTCTGTGATGTGAGCATGGAAAAAATGGCTCAGGGCACCACGACTGCCACCCTGCCTCGCTGTCCCTGGCACCTGGCACACATGGCCACCACAGCCTGCACATGCTTTGGTCCACAGTCTCTACAAAGGGGAAGTCTCAAAACCCACCAGACCTAGGGAGGCTGAGCAGCAGAACGCCCCTCTCGGGTTCACCAGAGGGGTCTGGAGAGAAGTGGTAGCTCTGGAAATAGTTGTTTGGGGCCACAGAATCCTCATGAAGCCACTGCCCGAGTGGGGGGCCAGGTGGGACCTCTGGATCTCAGCTTAGAGTGCCCTCTTGTCACATCTGGGGCAGTTGCACATATGAAAGGGCACTGCTCCTAGTCGAGACATAATTTTCTTCATTCCAAAGTTCATCTAAGAAGGTCCACTTGGTTAAAATCCTTTCTATTGTGCATTTGCCCTGCACCAGGGTCATGGCCAGGCGCGGATGGGAACCGAATGGTCCAGCTCTTCAGGACCTTCTGTGTAGTGCAGGAGCCTGGTTGGTTAGAAGCTTTGCACCATGATAGAAGTATAACTTGACATTTTAGGGATTCCTGGCAAGAGATAACATCTCAATGCCTTAGAGGCTAGGAAAATATTAACCAAAGAGGCAGGGAAAGCTATTTTGGAGAGAGAATAGAAGGAGTCATAAGGCTCTATGGGGACTCAGAGCCCTCCAGCAGGGAGGAGACATGAAAGCTGAAGTCATGGGGACACAGCATATGCTGAAGCAGGTACAGGGGTATCACTTTCAGGACATAGGAAGTGGGACAGCCACAGATTGATACTTATAGCCTTATTACCTGACATGGAAATGGTGAATAAGGTAGAAAATAACCCAGGCAGGAGTTACCAAGGCCTGATTATTCATTGAGTCAATAAATCTAGGCTGAGCCCCTACCATATGCTAAGCATTATCCCATACTGGGGACGCTACAATGGACAGGACAGAAAGCATCTCAGCTCTCAAGAGGTTTACATTCTGTGGGACACAAAAGACACCATCGACAGAGAGGATAATCATTGGGCTACATCTGACAGAGCTGAAGGCTATGGATAATGGAAGTAGAACAGAGACAGTGGAGTGATATAAGGAGAGAAGATGGAGTGGCTTATTTGGTCATGCATTTCATTTATATTCACAAATATATATCTGTGTATTTGTTGAGGATCTACCATAGGCAGTAGCTCCATCATGGGAAGATTAAATGGAACAATGATTCTAAGCACTGTGTTTTTGTTTCATGGAGGAGTGAGTCGCTACTGAAATGTAGCAGTGAGCTGCATAACAACATATCCACCAACAGATAGTACACAGGACAATGGTGTCATAAGGTTATAGTGGAGCTGAAAAATTCCCATCACCCAGTATTTCTACTGTACCTTCTCTGTATATAAATGTGCTTCAGTTTCCTGCAGTATTCAGTACAGACACATGCTGTAGAGGTTTATACCCTGGAGCAACCAGCTACATTCTACAGCTAAGGTGAACAGTAGCTAGGCCATCTGAGTTTGTGTGAGTATACTATGATGTCCACACAAGGCTGAAATCACCTACTGAGGGGCTTCTAAGTGATGTCCCTACTAGTAAGTGATGTGTGACTGTCTTGCACCACTAGGACTCCTAAGGAAAAGTGATTGGGTCTTGGAAAGCAAGGAGCCTGATCTGGATGGTGGCTTGGCAAAGCTCACATTTGGGGGATGAAGAGTACCACCAGGGCAGCCATAGGAGGGGAAAGAAGGACATGAGCACCAGCTGGCCAAAGAACTGGACAGTCAGGGGCAGGAAGACATGGACTAACGCCTTTTTAGCTTATTTTTGTTTTAAGTGAAGATTTTTAAGGGCATTGTTCAGTGGTGTATTAATACATGCACAATATTGTGTAACCATCATTGCTACTTATTTCTAGAACATTTTTGAAATCGTAACTATTAAGTTACAGCCCCTATTTCCTCTTCCTCTTGTTCCTGGTAACCTCTTATCTATTTTCTAGTTCTGTGGCTCTGCGTGTATAAGCCATTTCACATAAATGGAAACACACACTATTTATCTTTTTGCATCTATCTTGTGTTGCTTAGCATAGGATTTTTAAGTTTTATTCATAATGCAGGAGGTGTCAGAATTTCATTCCTTTTTATGGTTGAATAAAATTGTATCACATATATGTATGGCATTTTGTATATTGATTCATCTATTGTTTCCACCTTTCGGGCCTGTGAACAAACCTACAATGAACACATGTGTGTAATTGCCTGTTTGAGTTTCCATTTTCAATTCTTTGGCACGTACATCTAGAGTGGAATTCTGAGTCATGTGGTAATTCTGTGTTAATTATTTCCAAGGAAACTCTATCCTATTTTTTATAGCAGCGGGGCAATTTTCATTCTTTTTGGGAGTGCACAAAAGTCCTAGTATCTCCCCATCTCTGGGAACCCTTGCTACTTTCCATTGATTTTGCCCCCACTGTGAGAGCATCAGATCTGCACTCTCCACCAGCACCTCCTCTGGTCATGTAGGTGTGCAGGCCAGCTGAGAAGTCCTCATTTCTTGCTAGGACTTCAAAGAACATGTTTTCTCATTAGTTGAAAGAATTTAAGGGACTACTGTCCCACAGCCCTGCACCAATGGCAGCTAAAAGCAGAGACAGAGATGGGAGGAAACTGGTTAAGAACTGGGAAACTGGTAAAGAATCAAAGGCCAAGCCCATGAGAAGACCATGAAAAGTCTCTTTGTTATAGTGCCATTTCTTATAGCAGGTGCTTAACAGATAAACACTCCAATAAATGAGCAGTCTCACTGTCCTTTCCCACCTCTCCTGTAGCAACTACAGTAGAGTGTAGAATGACCCATGGCACTTCTAGCTCTTCAGAGAACTATGTGAGGGTCAGATTCCTGGGCTCCTTAGGACAGGGCGCCCTCTGGATGGGCACAATCTGGCCCCAACAAAACACCCTGGGTCTTTTTTGTACTGAGTCACCGCTTGCCATGAGAGTTATTCCTTGTGAAGGCCTTCCCTTTGCACGAGGTTACTGGAAAGTTAGCACATTGCTTGAATCCCTTATAGAATAAGGCAGAATTAAGCAAACTAAGAGGGCCAAGAAGCAGGTGATGGAGCCAGGCAATCCTCTCTCCACCTCTGGTGGCACAAAGTTTGCTCCATCAATGAGTGCTTTGCCAGCTATTTTTTTGATGCTCCCCATCCCTTGAAATTGGCAGGGTTGGTGTGGCTGTCACCCCAGTTTTGCTGGAGAGGACAGACTCAGGATGCAGAGATGACCAGCTGAAGGTCAGCAGTGGTAAGAGCAGGGTAGTCTGAGTGCATGCTAGGAGACAGCTCCCCTGGGTGACTCACTTTGGTTTCGCTGGCCCCATACTGCTCAGTGCCTCCCGGAAGAGCTCAGCCAAGCTTTGGCCATCCATCAAGAGTTTTCCTAGGCTTTGGGCTTGTCTTCTCAGAAGCTGTTCTCACAATATGTTTTCTTTACTTTTTGTCTAACTAATGCTGAGACACACAGACACACAGACACACACACACACACACACACAGACACACACACACACACACACACATCCACTCTGTACCAGTCAGTGTGGCAAAGCCCATTTCACTTCTGAAATTCAAATTGGAAACAGCCTTCTGTTCTCATCAGTTTGGGTTGTAACAGTCATTACATTCTAAACAATTAATCCCTGCATGCCAGTTTCTTACTAGAATTATCCTGGACTCAACAACTGGTTTTGTTAGCAGAGCTGAAAGAAAAGCGTCGCTTTTGTAGCCAGATGTGTGCAGCTTCACACTGCAATATCATAGTCATCACCTGAGTTACTGACATTTATCTCTCCTGGGGAGAAGAAAAGCTGTCTGGCTGTGAGGCTCAACAGTCATGCAGGCCTGTTTCTCACTTCCACAGGCTTCCAGGGCATCCTCTACTTGCATGGAGATGAGGGAGAAAATCCCCTGGGCCTCAGGCACTACCACAAGCCACTAGCGGGCACCAAACCTGTGGCAATGGGTCACAGGAGTACCAGGTCACATGGCTGCTTCCTTTGAGTGCAGGGCCCTTTGTTATGCTTGCAGTCACTGCCCCCTTGGGCTCCAGGCTCTGTGTGCAGGACATCAACTTCCTGTCCAACCCTGGGCCACCAAGCATCAGTGGTGGAGTCTGGCATAGTCTATGGCAATGATGGTGAAAGTGCTCACATTGCAATCCCAAACCCATTTAATTATTGCAAAGCGTCAGCACTGCATTTAAACTGAGGCTTTAATTTAAAGAAAAACAACACATACATTAACATCTATTGTCTAAACAGCAACAACAACAAAACCATATATCATGTGCCAGAGGTTGGAGGTTCCCCACACTGGTCTGCTGGATCTCCCTTACTCCCAGTAAAAGAGGCAGGGCTGCTCTAGGTGGAGAACTTAGGGGCCAGCTCAACCACCCTGGGCTAGGTGCAGCTCCCTTAGCTCCCTGTGCATTTCCCCAAACTTAGGCCTTCTGGAGGAGGTAAGGGAGGCACAGGAGATAAGGGAGGTGCGATGGTCCAGCCCCTGACTTGGCATCCTACTTCCACCACTCACTACTGTGTAGCACAGGACCCATGACTCACCTTCACTGTGCCTGTTCTGAAGGCTGAATGAGGGCATGTGTGTGCTTGGAACAGTGTGCCCACTTGCTAAGTGCATGCTTCAAACTAAATAATAAGGAACTTTCTTTTAATAAGGGAAAGGTCCTCCTTTTCTCCTCTTCAGATCTGAGAACTCATAAAATGGAACAGAAAGATAGAACAAAGAAAACGATTCCCCAAGCTCCCATCCACTGGCCAGCACCCTTCGGCCCCACACTCTGCCTGTGTGTGACTCTCCCAGACTCTCATAGGTGAACATGAAGCATTTCGCCAGCAGATAGAGAACAGTCTGCAGATAACAGCTAGGCAGCCCATGTTTCAGCAGAATGTGCAGGCCAGAACTCACTAGACTCTTCTTACTCCTTTTTCCCCAACACCATCAGAACTTGTGGACCAAACAAGTCTTCATCACGTTTGGTAATGATAATAACAACAACAGCAATAATAATAGCTAACATCCATGTAGCATTTGATCTGTGAGTTGTTCCAAGTGCTCATTATATTAGCTCATTTAGTCCTCAGAATAGTGCTGGGAATTATTGTTCTTCCCATTTTACAGATAGAAAAAATCGATGCACCAAAAAACTAAATCTAAAGTCATACAGCTGACCCCAGGCCTACATATATATATATATATATATATATATATATATATATATATATATATATATATATATATATATATATATATAATCTTTCATTGAAATCAATTCTATGCCTTACTGTAGCAAGGAAAGTGAAGCTCAGGTGGGTCAGTAACTTGCCAAAGTGTATGTAGTTATGCATATTAGAACTAAATTTGAAGCCACATATGAGTTTCAACATCCATGAACTTCCCAATCTAGATATCTATATCTATATATCTACATCTATCTATATCTTATCTATTTACCATATATACATTATAAATATATATATATCATCTATATATAGATATATCTATCTATCTGCTATATATATGATATATATAGGAGATATATATATCATATATATATATATATATATATATATATAATCTCTTGGACCTGGGCTTGGAAAGTAGTGTCATAATTCTGTTTCTGGCCATGTACCTGACAACCTCCTCATATGACAGTTCTACCTTAAATCACATGTCTGGAGATAGGCACCTGTTTTTTGAGCTTGATGAATTCTCTTTTTCGACCTCCTTTTCTTGTTCTTATAGTTCCAAATTTTCATTTATTAATCAGACCTATGGTTGCTACGCATCTATTATGTGCTGGTCATCTCATTTATGCTAGGTCTAGAGATGAGGGGGCCTTTGGGGAACTCACTAGCAGACAGGAACACAGATGTGCAAATAAACCCATAGAATGAAGAATCTGCGTTGGTGCTTAACTTTCATCCAGGTGCCCGTGGGGCGGGGTGAGCTTGAGCCATTTGATTCTCACTGGAACCTGTGGTCTAGAAAGCCTTTGCCCAGGAGGCAGCTGGGTCTTGGAGAGTCCAGCCACTCACCAACCCCATGACAGCGGCCCTGTTACCTGCTGCTGAGTACCCTCAGATGTCCCCGGTTGTCTGAATCCTCATTGCTGGTCACTTTGCACACCACCTCTCCTCTGCCTGGACACACCGATGAGACCCCAGAGAACAAAGAAAATTGAACCTGTGGTCTTCATTCTGTGAATGGCTAGTGGTGAATGTGCTGTCCAGGCAAGGTGATAGCTGGTTGCAGGGGCTCCTGGGCTGTGCAGTGCAAAGCCTCATGCCTGTCTGGACTTCTGTCCCCCGGCCCATCCTGAAAGTGCCTGTCCCTAATCTTTCCAGTTTCCTGTGGGGAAAAACATCCTTCTGGATGCTTTTAGGAGATCTGGGAATATGTGTAAGAACTAATCCCAGCAGTTCTGCAAGATTCAGTTCTACAATCCCAGGCGAGGCCAGTCTGGTGACTTAGCAACACTTAGCTGAGTCACCCACACACATGTCCCCCTCTTGCTGTGTGAGGGTCTTGTCCCACCATAATTTCAAACTGTCATCTCCAGAGGTCTTTTTTACAAAAGTGTACTGCTGGTGAGCCACATGCCAGCCCGGCAGAGATTCTCCCTGACCCAAATCACTGAATGATTTTTCTTAGAGACTCCCTATTTCACATAAAACAGAATGGGGACACAAAAGGAAAGAAGGAAGAAAGGAGGAAATGAGGGAGGGAATGTAGAGCGGAGGAAAGGGGAAGGGAGGGAGAAAATGAAGAGAGGAGGAAGGCAGGAGAATAAAATGAATGTACTATTGTGTCCCGGCGCTGGCCCGATGCTCTCGCAGGCACTCATCTAATTAATCCTTCATTGAAATCAATTGTATGTCTTACTCTAGCAAGGAAAGCAAAGCTCAGATGGGTCAATAACTTGCCAAAGTGTATATAGTTATGCATATTAGAACTAAACTTGAAGCCACATCTGAGCTCAACATCCATGAATTTCCCAATCTAGGCAGTTGTTCAAAATACACCTGTGAGCTTCTACTTTTCCATTAAATTTCTGTCACCCACAGTAAATGGGCTACACATGTATAATTAACCTACTTACATTCTTCATTTAATTCCCATTTAATCCATTTTATCATTCTATCATTTGGTACAAATTGCCTCAAACTTCTTTCAAAAAGTGTATAAAGAAGTTCATACCTGTCTTTGCATGCCACAGTCACTTTGGGGCATAAAGCAAGTGCCACCCTTTCTCCTGACAGAGAGGTCAAGGCAGGTTGACTTGGGGGAGTGCCTATGAGGAACCAGCTGGGAGGGCAGGAGAGGCTTCAACCCTGGAGTGCACCTGTTCTGTCAGGTGATTTCAGAAGAGGGGCTGAGAGCTGGCCTCTCAGCTTCTAATTGCCCTGAGATTCTTGGGTGCAGTGTGCTAACTACACAGAGAGGGGTGCGAGCAGCGCTTATTTAATTCCCATGAGCAGAGGAATCTAGATTGCTTCAGCTTCCATGAGATAACTTCTTGATGTGCTCATCAGCCCTCCTGTCTACAGGGACACGTGAGTGGGGCAGGGTTAGGGGAGGACAGTTGATCCTGTGAGAAAGAGGAAGCCCTATTCACTGTTGGTGGTGTGTAGACTGGCTCAACCACTGGGGAAGCCACTGTGAAGATTCCTCAAAAGCCTAAAACTCTAGGGTCCATTTGGCCCAGCTATTTCCCTTTTGGTATCTTCCCAAAAGAATTGAAAGCATACCACAGTGATATGTGCCTACCGATGTTATAGCGGCACAGTTTGTAAGAGCTAAATCTCGGAAACAACCCAAGTGCCCAACAGTCAATGAATAGGTAAGGAAGATGTGGGTCTTTTTTTTTTTTTTTTTATAATGGAGTACTACTCTGCCATAAAGAGATAAAGTTGAGACATTTCTAGGTAAGTGGATGCACTTGGAGACCATATTCTTTAAGTGAACCAAATAGGACTCACATGTTCAAACATTGCAGTTTCTCTGGTGTGAGAAATAAAGACTAAAATATGTAGCAGATTTGGGAAATAGAAAACATTCAGCTGGGAAGGAGAACTAGGGATAGGAAAGAGAGAAAGGAAGGAAGGGAAAAAGAACAAAAGAGCAGCAAAGGGAAAAGTGGAAACAAAGATTTTATAATTGAGGGGAAGGGAGTTTGGAGGGAGGAGAGGGAAAAGGAGAAAATAAGAACCAGGATGTATAGTGTTCAGGTATAAAGTCTACATTATCTGTACCTAAAATGTGCTAATAAAATTAATTTTTAAAAATTTACTTGTTTTTTATTTTAGGGAAAAAACAAAATATAGTGGTAGAGTGCAGGTGTCAACAGAAGGGCATTTCAAGTGCTTATGGTTCTTCAGGGAATCAGGTACCACATTCTGTAAGGGAGCCTTTGACAGATAGATAGATAGATAGATAGATAGATAGATAGATAGATAGATAGATAGATAGATCACTTTTTTCATCTTTTCAGAGGAAAGCAGCTGACAAGATGTCATCCTAGCACAGAGCGGGCACTTGGGCACTTGTGTTCCTGGCATGGCTCTTTGTTAGCCCTCGCTGTGGGCAGCAAGCAGGCCAGATGCTGCCAGGACAGCTTGGTCTCCCAGACCGGGGTCAGTCAGACGTCGTGTCCAGCTGGTAAGCCAGGCAACTTATGCTTTAAAAAAAATGGCCTCAGAGTACAAATTTCCATTTTAACAAGATAATTTGGAGTTGAGCATTTACATAAGTTGTGGCAAAGATTTTTCTGAAGTATTTTATGCAAGATGTTCATTTTATACAGCCTGAAGTGGAGGGCAGGGCCCTTTGTAGACTATACAGACAACCCACTCTGAGAGCAAGAAAGAGATAACTTCACGGAAAAGTTAAAGATACAGGGGCTAGTGAGATAGCTTAGTGGTCTATAGCACCTGCTTAGGCAAGCTTAAGCAATCACAAGGACTGCAGTTCAATCCCCAGCACCACATGCTGTGCCAGCCCCACCCCCAGGGCAGGCTGAGCTGATCATAATACAAAAACAAAACAAAACAAACAAACAAATAAACAAAAAACCCTACACTCTGCACTCATGGGATGAGTTCTTGGACAAATAACTTAATCTTTCTGTGTCTCAGTTTTCTTTAGTGCCAACTGAATATGAACTCAGGATTTTAAAAACCTTTAAGTTTTTGTTTTTTGTGATACCAGGGATCAAATTCAGCACCTTGTGCATGCCAGGACAGCACTTAGGCCACTGAGCTATCTGTAGCCTACCCTTAAGACTTTTTAAGCAATTCAAGTAAATCACTCAGCCCAGGGCTGGGCACTTAGTAAGTGCCCAGTAAATGTCAGGAAATTACCATACACCTAGAGACTATTTTAATTTGTATCCCCTCACAGAAGAACCTGAGACAAGGACTCAGATGCAGTAGTTTAAGTGGCAATCCCAGAAAGCAGAGGAAGGTACAAAATTGCCATTCAATTGCAAAGGCAGCTTAGAGAACATGGTGCAGGGTCACCCACCAAGAGTGGGGCATCCGTTTGAGCTTTTATGCACCCCAGGGTGGAAGAGACAAGGCTCTGGCTCAACTTTTTTGAATGAAATATCATACATTCAAATTAGTCCTAAGGCCAAGCAAGTTGTTGCCATCTAAAGTGTGACAGATCAAGAGCACAAAGTTTTCATCTGAAAAAGAAAAGGCTCTCCCACAAGTGACATTGACCCAGGTCTTGGACCACACGCATTTTGATCTCCTCCAGAGTGGAGAGAATAGTAATAAACTACTTCTCAGTGACAACTGGATGCTGCACTAAATAGCATTCCTGGCCAGGTGTGGTGGCACACACTTATAATCCCAGCACTTGAGAGGCTGAGGCAGGAAGATCAGTGCGAGTTCGAGACCAGCCTGGGCTACAAAAGTGAGCTCAAGGCCAGCCTGAACTGCACAATGAGACCCTGTCCCAAAAAGACAAAAACAAAAACAAAAACAAAAACAACTTTCCTGGATGTAGCGCATCTTCAGTAAATGGTAGCTGTTTCTGATCATTATTATTATGATTGCTATCACTGTGTGCATAGCTGAGAAAGAAAACTTCATGATGTGCCACTGGCTGAATTAGGATAAGCTACCATACATCCTTAATTCACAGAAAAGGAACTGAGGCTCTGTCAGGCTGCTTAGCTTGGACTTCTGGCAAATCTAGGCCAAGTCTTATGGGTTAAATCTGAGGAGCCATGAAGTCTGGTAGCAGAGCCAGCAAGTAGCTGTGCTTGCTCGGGAGTCTGTTGTAAAATCTGCATTAGTGATCTGCAGTTAGTTCCATCTGTGGGGCCTTCCCCAAGCCAAGTTAGCCATTTTCCCTCTCCAAATACGCTTTTCCATGAGGACCCTCCTGCTTTGTCCTGCAGAGCCAAGCCAGCCCCTAACCCCTCTCAGGCTGCTCTCCTTGCAGAAGTCCCATGCCTCGAGGTGCAGGAGATAGCTTGGTGGCTGTGTTTCCCCCTCATCATGGACTCAGGATTAAAAATACATTAAAGGATCAAGAAATTACTAAGACGTACAGCATCTTGCAAGCTCAAGTGACGTTTCCAGCTAGAACACTATGCTGAGTTATCCAGAAAGACCCCATCACTCTGCTGAACACATTAGGCTATTTTCTGATCTGTTTTCTGCTGAGGCTTTCCTGTTGGGTCCATGGTCAAGAGGAGATGTAGCCTTTGGTGGTAGAGTTTGATCCATCCTGCTGTTTGACAGTTGGGCTATGGCTGCATGGCTCAGTGACTTCCTGTGGAGCCTCATCTTTGTCCCCTATATCTGTGACAGCACTGTGGATCCTAGGAACATTTGCTTCTTTAACGTTCCCCTGGCTTCTAGCTTGCCAGCATAGCAAGGACAGGGCCCCTGAGGTCCAGCCTGATTTGAGGATGTACTTCAGGGGCACTGTCTAGTGTGCCCATCCTCTTGCAGTCGTGGCATAGGGGGAGCAGGGGCTTCAGAGTAGAACAGGGGCCTTGCTGCAGGCCTATCAGCTGGAACCCTGGATAAGACACTTTATCTCACTAACCTCATTTGCTAGTCTCAGAGCTTGAATCAGAACATCATCCTGGAATTCTGAGCTTACTCACACTCTGCTGCAAATCTTGGTGCCTCCACAGGAAGGCTCCAAGGTGTCAAGCACCTTCCTACTCATCCCTGAAATCTAACTGGAGAAATTTGGCCAAACAACTTGGTCAGATCTTTTGCATCATGTAGTGTGTCTGAGGAGCTCAGTTGCATTGATACTATAGTTACTGTGGATAGAGTAAGCCAGGTGGCAAGCCTTGTGCATGCCACATACTCACCTTATGTAGCCTCCACATACCCACTTTACAGGTGAGAAAGTGAGGTCAGAATTGCTGCTTACATCCAGAGTTTCCTGGCATGTAGAAATGATCTGTATCCAAGGAGGCAGGGATGCTAACTACCCTGACCTGATCATGGCGCATCGTATGCAGGTGTTGAGTTATTGCACCATACCCTACAAATATATAATATGTGTCAATTAAAAATTAAAAGGAGATAGTACTCAAGGAAAGCACTGTTGCATTCAAACTCAGATCTGCCTTGATTCTAAAACTCAAAATCAACTACGATATTAAGGTTTTTCTTTCCCAGCACTACTGTGCCCCTCACTTCTCTCCTGAGGCTGGAGTGGCCAGTGGCAGATAGGCAGGGAAAGGGTCTTGTTCAACTCTACCTTTCCTCCCACTGAGCCGGGACTGGTGCACATCCTCTGGGCTCTGTGCACCTCCCCCACCCCCAGACAGAGTCTTAGAATGGCCCACAGTGTGTGTGAGTGTGAGTGTGTACATGAGTACAACTGGTGGGTGGGGTGGAGGAACCCAGGGGTAGGAGCTAGGCAGTCACTTTAACTTTCTAACAACAGTGCAATTCTACAATCCTTTCATATCGAGGACGGATCAGAGTTTCTCTCTCACACTCCTGGTTCCATAGCTGCAGCCTCCACTGAGTATCACCTCCTCTAATCCCTGCCTAGTTGAGAGAAAAGCCACTGGCTCAAGGTGTGGGGCCTTGAAGCACTGCAGGGAGCTGCCAGCCCTGCTTCCCTATCTCCCCACCCTAGCAATGAGCTGCAGGCACAGATCCTTGGAACCAGGCCCTTCACAGAGCTAACTATCTGTGTACAGCACAAGTGCCTAGTGAAAAGAAGTCATGAGGGGGCACGTTTTCAGGACAGATGGAGAAGGGGTCTACCTTCATACCTCCTAGCTCTGTAAGTGACAGCATCTTGCTCACCTGACTCCTATCCCACAGCCAGATTTGTTCTCTCAAGACCCAGCCCCTCACCCACTAGACTCCTGGAAGCAGAACTCAATAGGAATTGTTTTATTTGAAGCTAAGCTTTGAAGAAAGTCTGGCTTCTGTGTAGGGCAAGAAACTATTCTATTCAAAATTCCCTTCAAAACTAAAGGTCATTTACAAATAGCAGAAAGTAACTTGGAGCTCAAGGCTCCCAGCAAAGGAGGGAAGGCTGAGGAAGGCAGCCAGGAGGGGAGGGTGCACATGCAGACAGCTTCCTAGAAACACTTCGGTTCTAGTGACTGTGTTAGCGGCGACTGCTGCTGCTTCTGGTTCTCCTCCACAGCAGACATTTGCCTGATGTGAGCTCATCCAATGCTAGAGCCACCAGAGAAGGGGAGCTTTATTTTATCACCTTTCTAGGTGAGGAAATGGAGCTGCCCAGAAGGTATGTCATTGGTTCAAGGTCATGTGTCAGCAGGTGGCACAGTCAGGACTGAACTGAAACCTGTCTCTCCCCAGAGCGCAGGAGTTTTCCCAGCACTCATTGCTTCTTCACACTATTGGTCTTGTGGATTCATAAAGTAGGCGGTGAGGGCAAAATAACATTCTTTTACACCACACTATTCTTTTACACTGTATCTTCTTTTCAAAGAAGAATTTGAGAAAGAAAAGGAAGAAAACTTATTGGATCAAGTAGCGGGAAGAGGGAGGAGGAGCATGTTGACGCTCTGCCCTGCCAGGGAGTGTGGTCTGGTCAGAGGAAAGGGGGCGTCTGTGATGTAGTTGGTGAGGTCATGCCGCTGTCTACTGTGCGGCAGCAGCCCCAGCAAGTCTGCTTCAAAGTATGTACCTGGACCAGGGACATTTACTTGGGCATCATTGTAAGGCTTCCGGGGGAAAGTTCAGAGACAGTCTGGCATCAAGAGACCTACCTGCTCATCTTAATTCTGTCTGTAAACAGGCCAACTTTGCAAAAGCCTTGCACTGGGTTAAGTGGTGGTCCCTAAAGATCGGTCCACATTGTAATGCCTAGAACCAGAAAACATTGTGTCTATTCATCTTATACTTCCAAGGAGTGCGAGTAAATTAAACTTAGCAGTAGGAGAAGTTTATCCTGGATTACCCAAGTGGGTCCCAAATGCAAGCACGTGTTCTCATAAGATAAGCACACAAGGGATGAGTAGGCAGTGTGACCATTAAAGCAGAGATGGTAGTTCTACAGCTGCGAGCCAAGGAATGCATGCAGCCACCTGCCTGATCCCAGGGAAGCCATCCAAGTCACTGAGCTCTCTGAGGTTTGAAAGGAGATTGGGGGAGTGTGCTTGGGGTGCTGGATACAGGCAGCCCAGAGGGAATGAGTTCCCCTCCACATGGCTGCCTGCTTCAGCCTCCTGGGAAGGGACAAGGAGAGAATCTGCCCTAGAGATCTGAAATGGAGCATCACTCTGCCAACACCTTGATTTTAGTCTTCTGGAGTCCAGAACGATGTGGCAAAGTATTCATGTGTTTTTAAGCTGTCCACCTTGGGGAATTCATAACAGTGGCCACAGGCAACTCATCCCCTCTCTGGCTTCAGTTTTCTCAATTGTGAAACAAGGCTGAGCTTCCCAGCTTGAATATCCTCCCTGTCATTCCCTGAGCCACATGCGTGGGAGGGCAGGTCTCCATTCTCCCAGCCTCTAAACAGGTCATTGTGCTCATTAGGAAACAGAGCTGGGCAAAGTGACATTAAGGTAAACACCTTCACGGATACCTACTTTTTCTCCTTATTGCTAATTGCTAGAAAAATACCCTGCCTAATCCCAGGGAAGCCACCCAAGTCACTCTGACCTCTCTGCGGAGTTTTGAAGGAAGTTTTCAGTATCATTGTTTAAATCCCCCCAACAGTCCCTGCAGGTTGGGGGGTTGTGGCTGAAGGGATTCCATACAATGCACTTGGGATGCTGGATAAATGCAGCCCAGAGGTAATGAGCTCCCCTCCGCATGGCTGCCCACTTTGGCCTCTTCTGCAACTCAATCACTTGCACACAGCTAACCAAATTACTGCTCGGGGCTGGAGCCTCCCGTTATGTGGCCCAGGAGCCTCATTTGCAATCATCATTAACCAGCAAGGCTGCATGCCTGCTCCATGCCCAACAGAATCGGGGGTCGTGCAATATCCTTGAGGCCAAGGGTGTGGAGGAGGCTGCAGAGGCTTCAGAAGGAAGCTCACAGAGTGCAGACCACCAGCCCGGAGTCCACCCCTCTGTTCCCCCTCCCAGCCCTTCTCAGGCACTAATGAGCAGGGAGGAGGCTCCGGGGTGGCCAAAGGAAGCTGAGGGTGAAACATTCCCTGGACAGGGAGTGGGACCTGCAGATGTGGCTGTGTGCATAGGAACTGCAGAACCCACACACCAGCTACTAGCCAACCCTGTCAGAAGCCTTCGACCACTTCCAAGTGGGCGTTTGTGCAGGCCACTCCAAAGGCTGCCTCTAAGTCTCTAAAAGCTCTGCTCAGGCCTTCTGCTCTCCTTGCCACTTGCTATGCTGTGTCAAGCAGTTAGCAAAACCCCAGGGTGGCTCAGGCTTCCCAAGGATTCCCCCACAAATGGCAGAGGCAATAATGTTTGGCTTTACTGTGCACCTCACATCTCTTGTGTTCTGTCCTTTGAGATATCCTGAACCTCCTTGCCAGGTAGCTGCCCACTCCCCACCTCGTTCAGCACATATTCATTCACACAGGCACATGGATGCTACAATGAATGACACCAAAATGCCCCCGTCAGATTCTGTATCTGCCAGACACTTAAACCACATTGTGCAATAGTCCCTTTCATTCCATATGTGTGTGTGTGTGTTTCTGAGAATAATCCCAAGGTTAATGGATTACAACTGACAAAAACTGCAGGCACCTGGCTGGCTGGAGGCAGGAATAGTCTCCCCTCCCCAGGGAGGTGGAGAGACATGTGCTCCCAGGTCTAGATGCAGAGGAGAGCACTGGGGAGAGAGGGGCAGTGCTGGTACTGGGTATCAGAGTGAACCATTCGGAACTTTGCCAAAAATCATCTTGCTAGTCTTTTTTCAGAAAAGATTTGTCAGAGCCTGTGGTTAAGAGCAGGAATTCCTCCAGCCACCTCAGCTTGCCTATTGCTATCTACTTGACAAGTGCTGGAGACTGCCCTCCCTGACCTGGAGCAGCCTGGCTGCAGCGCCCCCTCCCATCCCAGTCTGTAAAGGGCATGTCTGCGGATGAGGTAGCAGGCAAGGCTGCCAGGGGAGCTGGGGCCTCCGGGAGAGCAGCCAGGAGAGAAGGACTTCTTGATTTGAAAACGGGCAAAGGACACAACGGAGGAAGGAGTGCTGAATCAGGACCGGGCGCCACAACCTCAGCAGTGGGAGTCTGAGGCTGGCTCCACTTTGCCATGTCTCTGAGAATGAAGAAGCAGCGGGAAGCCTGTCAAGGGAGCAGGCTGCTTGGGCCGCTTTTCATGGGGAGGGAAAGGGCAGTGGGGGCATCATGCAGAGCCCGGGCGTGTGCAAAGAGCGATCCTTACAGGTAGAAGCAGACAGATAACGGGGAAACAGCAGACAGATACGGGGAAACACTGCCTTATTTGCTCCACCTTCTGGAGCACCTGGGACGTACCAGCACCACCTTACTTAAAGCTGAGGTCTTTCATGCCCAACTGCTTTGAAGGAGCCCTTTAATTAGGGCAGGCTTAGTGTGCAATGTATTTAAACAGGATATCTGCAGGACACAGAGGGCACTGCCTTCTATGTAGAAGGAAAGGTATTGGGCTTGAAGGAATCCCACGTTACTGAGTAATTACTATAGCAAGACTGAGAATAGAGGTGACCTATGATAAACATATGATTTCTATTTCCAGAAAGTGAATTTTGATTATAACTCACTCAGCACTTGCCTCAGGTCCTTAAGTGCTAGTAGAATTCTCAGGAAAATCCAGGATAAAGTAGAAAAGATAAAGTGTAAAAATGCTTCCACAGGGGGACTGGGGAGATAGCTCAGTGGCATAAGTGCCTGCCTGGCAAGTGCAAGCTCATGAGTTCAAACCCCAGCCCCCCCCCCCAAAAAAAAAAAAAAAAAAAAAACGCTTCCACAAAGAAAACACAGACTTCCCAACCTTCCTTGTACCGGCATGCAACTCAGAAAATTGAAGGTAAAGTTGCAGCCTCTGTCCTTGGTCACCATTTCCTGCACCAGCCTGTCATGCAGAGTGCAGATCAATGGCCCCCCTGGGTTAACACCACCACAGCTTTCTGTTTTTTCTTTAAAAGAAAAGAACTTAGAAAAAACATAAACCACAGCCTAATGCGCAGAAGGCACATTTCTGCGGTCTACTTATGGACAGCAGGTTTAGCAAGAGAACTCTTTCTGAGCTTTTGTGTACTTTTTAATCTAAGCTATGGGCAATAATTCTTCTAGATGGTTATTCCTTTAGACACCCAGCAAAAGGCTACTAGCCTTCCCATGTGACAGCGGGTAAACTTACCCTGCCCCCCGCCCAGCTGCCTGGACCTTGAGGGGTGCACGGTGTTGGTGGAGAAACCCCAGGGCGTCAGTCCAGTGGCCTGGAAGCAGCTCTGCATCTGTGTGCTGTGCCCAGGTCCTGGCAGCATGAGCAGCATGAGCAGCACTTGGCGTGCTCTGTTTACCTGCAGCAAGGCTCCTGGGAGCAAAATCCTGAGGTAAAATCCATGAACAGCCAAATGACAGTGCCTATGAAACAGTGAACTGTGGAAAATAGCCTCTTAAAACATGTGTCACCTATTTTTATGTTCTTGCTTATATGATTTCTAATTTGTTGAAAGGCTTTAAAGTGACAACTTTTGAAATTCCTGAAAATGACATCACAAAGCAAACATTATTGAAAAGAGGAGAGTATCACAGAACATGTCCACCTGATGCCTCTGGGCAGCCTCACAGGGCTGTGCAGGAAGCAGGACACAGGAAAGGAGAGCTCGGGAAGGTACAGCCCCGACAGCTGAGCAGCGCTAACGCGTGGCATCCAGCTCCCGACTCACAGTGTGAGTGGGAATGGTTGAGTGAGATGGTCTTCATCACGGTTTTGGACTGCACACAGTTCGATCCTAGATAGAACAAGGTCTAGCAACGTGGTACAGTCCGTACACTGCGCTTGGCACTAGCCTTGGCATACGACCTCAGTCCAGCAGCAGGACTAGTACGGAGCAGACACTGCCATGAGAAACGCACACAGCACACCTCCCGGGGCCCTACCCCTGGACCTCCTTACCTATTCCTTCCCCATCATCAGCAACAGTCAGTGAAATACACAAATTTAAACTTCAGAAATGCTAAGTCTCACAAACAAATTTGAAGGTATTGAAATGCAAAGCAGGAGTAAACAAAATTGCCTGCCACAGGGTACTAATGTAAAGTGACAAAATAATGAGTTTGGATGCAGCTTCCAAGTGGCCATAAAATGGAGTTCAGAATTATATTTTAATACATATACTGTACATTGCTTTGTTAAGGATGACTGGTAGAGGAGTCTCATTGATGAAACTAAGCCATAAAGGAAGAAAGAAACAGTGGGATGAGAGCAAAGACAGACAGACAGACAGACAGACAGACAGACTGAGAGAGGCTGAGTGAATGTGAATGGTTGAGTGAGATGGTCTTTGTCACAGTTTTGGACTGCAGAAAGTCCGGTCCTAGATAGAGCAAGGTCCAGTGACATGGTACAATCCATACACTGTACTTAGCACTAGCTTTGGCACATGACCTCAGGAGCTCCAGGCACTTCCTAGAGACTTCAAGGAATGGGAGGTGGGGACCCAGCCGTCAGCACTGCCTTGCAGAGCTCCTGCTGAGGACAGTCTGACTGGCAAGTTAGTAAAGTGACTAGCAACACCCGGCACTGGCCAACAGCACTGGTCTGAGCTGCCTTGGCAGAGATGGGTGGTCGTCCTGCTGGGAGCACTGCCCCCCCCATTGCGCCCTCCACCTCTAGCACATTGAGGAGGCTGGGAACGCGACTCCTTACGGCACCTCTTTTTATTTTAAACCAAGGCCAAGTGACTCAGAGTTTTGCAGCTAGGTCCTCCACCAGCCCTTATGCACTGTCTTCCCCACACACCCACAGGCAGCACCTTCACACCTCAGTCTTGGCTGCAGTGCCCGTGGCCATCCTTTAGACTTCATTTTCTGGATGTTGACTTAAAGAGCGGTGACCTAAAGGCACGAGTACAGAAGTGGCAGGCAGGCAGCCACAGGCAGTTCAGTGCCAGTGGCCTGCAGAGCTCCCGGCAGCAGAGGCTTCAAGCTGCTTTCCGGGTTACACAATTGAAACACAGCCCTCCTCCTCTAGTGCACCGCGGAAAGCAAAGCGCACCTCTAGCTGTCAGGAAGGAACGAGCTAAACTCCTCTCGGCACCACACACACACACACACACACACACAGAGGCATGCACGCACACACACATGCACACAGCCTCAAGTCAAGGCTGTTTTTCTCTGCAGAAAGTACCCCCTTCTCTCTGCTTTAACCAGGAGGACTTCCAAAATTCTTGTACTTAGCTGCTTTTCTCAACACATGGGCAGACAGCAATTTGGGTAACTTCAAATTCTGTCTTCTGAGCACTTGCAAACAAATATTTGGGAGAGAGATAGGACACTCCCCCACCTATCACCTGGCTTCCATCCCCCACCCACTCAGGCTGACAGCACGGGAAGACACTGGTCCCTCACTTCTGTGTTTCCTGCCAGTCAGGGAAACAGCGTGCTGTCATAGCACAAGAGCACCAAGCCACCCAGAGGAAGCATGAGCCAAGGCAAACATCCCCAGCTGCTACTCCAGCCTAGTACCCGCAAACCAGTGTTTTCGAGAGCTCCGCGTGCATACTGAAGGGTGACTGACACGTCTGAGAAAGAACTAGAACCGGGGCAGAATCAATATAAGGTGCTGAAAGACAGCCACTCACCTTGAGGTTGTGTGTGGGGTTGACTACGCAGACGAGTTGCCCAGCCGCAGAGAAAACCCGCTTAGCCTTGTAATGTTGAAATCGGAGGTGAATGAGATCAAGCACAGCCCCAAAGCACTGAGTGAAGAAAAGCATCCCAACTTTTTTGAGGGGGGTATTGGCCCAGAAGGCAGTAAAGGAAGCTGTAAGTCCTTGGGCTCTGGAGAAGTGCAGCCTCTGAGACGCTCCGCTCCAGCCTGGCTTAGCGTGCCTTCATATTCATCATCAAAATAAGACGGTTAGAATCTTGCAGCAGTGAGGCAGCCAATCAAAAGGACAGAAATGTTATCCTTGAGGCGCAGAGACAGCCAATAACAAATGCCTCCCCTCCTGAAACTCCCTGATGAATTGAGCCTGACGGAGAATGTATTATTGAACATTACCATAGATCAGCACATTGCATTTATCTTGTGATTACAGCCAACCATACATAATGCTAGGGAGATAGGATGACAAAATTGATTGCTTAATGTGTTTCCATTTATTAATTGACTTAATTTAACATGAGAGCCTTTCTTAATGCCCTGGCAGAAAACGTAAAGCATTTAAACCGCCAAATAGTAAAACACCTCGCTCCACACTAGGCAGATGGAAAACACAGATCGTGGCTTGACTCGCCAGAGATGCTTTGGAGAAAATCAAATATTACGAGACTCTGATTCCAATAAGAGTTTGGCAGTAGCAGGCATGTGTGTCTTTCAATCTTGCACTGTGCCACTCTGTAATTTGAATCACAGGTCCTTGATAAATCTCTCTACTTTTTATATAAAAAAAATTCCCCAAAACAAAAACCCACAGAACAAAAACAACAATAAAAACAACTGACCAATGTATTGGGAGTTGGGGGAAGGGAATGCAAATGTATGTTTTTTTTTCAGACACTTTAAGTACTGAACTCTTTTATTAATGCATAAAAATGCACAGAGAATGCTTCTAAAAATAATGAAACCTCTGATGTATGAATGCACACACAGAAAAACCTACAGAGAAAAAAATGTCTTGTAAATCATCAAAATAATTTCAGATGCAGAGAACCTTCGCTTGTCATTTATTTGCATATTGGTGGGCAGCAAATTGCTAATTAACCACAAGATTGTTGGAGACATTAAAACAGAGATTAAGAACACACAGACCACATCACTTGTTTCTGCAAACGCTAGCAGCACATTTATGTGCTGGAGCAGGCAAAGGGACATTCCAGTCCCCACACTGCAGCCCAGCACTCACTGCTCACAGCCTCCCTCAGACCCCCCACTGACTCTTGAAGAAAGCCTGGAAGGCAGGCCAAGAAGGCTTTATCTGAGAATAAACTCTGATGGATTATTTAATCTGTGCCACTAAAGCCCAGAGAGCTAGGTGCATTGTATTTCTTAGTTGTTTCTTTGTTGAGCATTCAGAGCAAAAGTAGCACTGCCTGAGACAAGATCAACCCCAAGGTTGTGAGCCCACTCCTCCCTCCCGAAAGCCCCTCCCTCTGCTAGGCCTGTGGTGCTTGGAGGACACTATAAGGAAAGTGTTGGAACACCTGAGATAGCCAAGTTTGTGAGCTGGTCCAGCCCTGAAACTAAGAACAAATTAAAATAAGAGAGGGGAGGAAAAATGTACAAACTTAATGAGACCAGACAGAGCCAAGGTTATTTTAACATAAATTGGAAGCCAGACCACTAGGCTGGGTTATAGCTCAGCTGTACAAGGCCTGCTTGGCAAGCGAAAGGTCCTGAATTTCATTCCCAATACCAAAACAAAACGAAAGACTAAAACAAAAACACACATACACACCCAATAAATAAATAAGTAAGTAAGTAAATAAATAAATAAATCCCAGACTAATACTGTAATCTTATTTATTTATTTGGTACAGGGTCTCACTATGCAGCTTGGACTCATAGTGATCCTCCTGTCTCAGTCCCTCTAGCACTGGGATTACAGGTGTGCCTGTAATTACAGGTGGAACCACTACCAGTTCATTGGCTGGCAAAGCACATCTGGGATTCTGAGGCTTGCACATGTGGTACTGGGTATCAAACCTGGGTCCTTGCACTTGTCAACGAGGGGCTTAGACCCTTGAGCTATCTCCCCCAGCCTGTACTTTTAAAGTAATAGTATTGCAGGTAGTTAAATTAGATAGAAATATTATAGGCAGTCAGATAGGGCTAGGCCCTTAAGGAAACATATAGAAGACAACGTGACTCTGACTCTACAACTTTGGAAGAGACAGACATACCTGTTGTGGGCTAGACCTCAGGGATTGATATTCTAAGTAGGTATCAGGGGCTGGCCCGATACCTCAGTGGATGAAAAAGTACCTGTTTAGGCAGAGCGCAGTGGCTGGGGTTCAATCCCTGCCGTGCTGTGCCAGCCCCAGTCCAAGAGTGCACTGTGATGGCAACTGAGACCGGGCATGGTGACACATGCCTGTAATCCCAGAGCTTGGGAGGCCAAAAACAGGAGGATCACTACAAGTCCAATCTATGTAGGGAGACCTGTAGACCCTGTATCCCCTGCACTTAAAAAAAAAAAAAAAATCTGCAGGTATCAATCACCTTGAAAGAGTCAGAAAGAGTCACTAACCCAGTCCCCAATGGAAAAAGACCCTGTGTAATATTTATGTTTGTTATTTGACTCGCTTCCCCATTTGGTCCTGGAATTAATCAATTTTACCTGATGGGGGCTGGCAAGATTGTTCAGTGGTCTAAAGCACCTGCTTAGGAAAGCTTAGGCAACTGCAGGGATCACAGTTCGGATCCCTCGCCCCACATGCTGCGCCAGCCTCACCCGCAAGGCAGGCTCAGCCGGTCAAAATACAAAAAAAAAAAAAAAAAAAAAAAAGAGAGAAAAGAAAAGACAGAAAGAAAAAAAGTATCTGAGTAGTGGTGCTTGTAATCTTATTGGTTGACCATAGTTTTGTCCTACCTCATGCCTACTGAAGCAAGTTCCCATGTTTCCACCTTAGACCACCTCACCACATACTTTTACTCTCTAAAAGTGCCTAGAAGAGATAGATTCAGGGGCAACTCACTGGGGTCCCCCTTCTGTCCCTGTCTTAGGCAGGAGTTTTCTTTCTGCCAGTGAATATATTCTGCTCTTAATCTCCATTTGTTCCTAAAACTCATTCTTCAGCTTTAGAGAACATGAACTCGTCCCAGGTACCTTTGAGGTTGGGAGTTTCCTTCCCTTATATCAACAGCACTGGAGCCAGGCCAGGATCACTGTGAGTCAAGGCCACCCTGCACCACATAGTGAGACCTTGTTGGGGGAAAAAATTGCACTGGCATAAAACTGAATGATAATATTTAAACTGAGTAAACATTTATCAGTGTTTCTAGGAGATACAAGTTCCTGATTTGTAAATAAGGAGTGCTGACCTATCATAGTAGAATCTGCCATCTAAAGTTTATAATGTCTGGAATATGCTTTCTGCAGGTCAGCAGGAAAACATCTTGTGCTTTTATTTTCTTACTTTTTAAAAACTACCATGAGCATATATACCCATGGAGTCCTTAAAGATACAATCCATTGTTCAGAAAGGTCCAAACTTCTCCCTTTATATTCTTGGTTAGGCTTGAACTAGCATCTTGAGATTTTGTTTCATTGTGTTTGCATTTGCTTTTTGTTCATTTATTTATTTTTTTCATCCTGTTAGGCATAAGTCTCATGAGGATGAAGTCTTTGCTGCTCATTGGAAAGATTTATTTATAATAAAATAATTATAAGGAAACTGAGGATGCCACCATGGGACATTAGTCTATTACTCTGCACTGATAACCTCATGGTTGTGCTTAAGATAGAGAAATCAATGCTCCTTTTGTTTTAAAAATGTTATTGGAGGCTATTTTTAACAGTAGTTTTAGATTCACAACAAAACTGAGGAGAAAGTAGAGAGATGCCAGAGGCTTCATCCTCTCACCCACATGCATAGCTCCCTCCACTCCTGCCTGCTGCCTGGCTCTACATTACTTTTGTCACACTGGTAAACTTCCACTGGCACATCACCATAGTCTATCGTTTCCACAAGGGTTCACAGCATGCTGCATATACTGTGGTTTGCATGAGGGAGGGAGGCCATGGACCCACTATTGTGGAATCATATAGGAGATTTTCACTGCCCTAAAATTCCTGTGTGTCCCTTTGTCTCAGTTACTTTTCACTTAATGCTGGGACAAAATACTCAACACTCAGAATTAAGGAAGGAAAGATTTATTTAGGTCACAGTTAGTGGAGGTTTCAGTCCATACTTGGCTGGCTTCAAGGCAGAGTGGCACATGGCAGAGAGCAGCAGTTCACGGTGGCAGAAAACAGCAAAAAACAAAGGGAGAAGCAGCGGCAGCTGCCTCTCTCCACTCCGATATTATAAACAAGCTACCCTGGGGCCCTGGGTGTACAAATCACACAGTATCTGCACCTTCCTCTTGTACAGGATAAGGACATTTATAAACTAAGACTCCTGACTCTCCCGAGTCACTTAATTAAACTTTTAAACTTCTCAAGTTGACACAATGTATCAAGCAATACACTCTTTATGCCTTTCTCCTTCTCCCCAAACTTCAGACAACCTTTGATTTTGGCCATCTCCATTAATTTTCCAGAAAGTCACTTAGCAAGAATCAGATAGTTTGTAACCTCTTCAGGTTGGCTGGTATTGACTTAATAATATGCATTAAGGTCCCTCTATGTCTTTTAATGGATTCATAGCTCGTTTCTACTTTAATGCTAAATAATACTCTCTCTTCTTCTGAATATACCATATTTTATCTATTCACCAGTTGCAAGACATGTGGGTTGCTTCCAAGATTCGATAATTATGACTAAAGCTGTGATGATCACTCATCTGCAGGTTTGTATGTGGAAATAATTTTTCAGTTCCTTTGAATGAATGCAAAGGCACCTTACTGTTGCACTGAATGCCGAGGAACAAGTTATGTGGATTGCATAGGGAAGATTTACCACAGAGCAGTTTGGTGGTAAACATGCTCCACAGTGGCTCGCTGTTCTGCACTCTCAGGAGCAGCAATTTCCTGCTGCTCCTCACCCTCAGAAGCTTTCGATGCTGCCAGGGTTCTGGATTTTGACTACTCTGATGGGAGTTCAGTTGTATTCTATGGCCTTTTCCACATACATTTCTGTGATTTCAAAGGACATGAAACATTTCTTTTCATATGCTTATTTGCAGTCTCTGACGAGGCTTCCAAATCTTTGGCCCACTTTTTATCAAATTGTTTCTTTTCTTATTTAATTTTAAAAGTTCTTCGTGGTTTTGGTATTAGTACTTTAACAGATGCAAGTTATCACTAAGCATTAATAAAGGACATAGGATGCGAAAACTTTCATATTGACTGGAAATCACTTTGGAAAACTGGTGTCATCTACTACCTAAATATGCATGCATGGCCAAAAATTTTTACTCTGAATATCTAACAAAAATGTAAGCATGTGTCCAAGAATTTTTACAGTAACATTTATAATAGTTAAAAATGGGAAAATCTATCAATAATTTAAAGAAAGACAAAGTATTTTCTTTTGTTTCCCTTGTTAGATCCTATCCTCTAGAGACATGAAAAGGAATAAACTATGGCTTCATGAAATAATACAGTAACACAGAAGGACCTCACTGATGAGGTTTTGAGATAGAAAAGTTAGGTACTAAAGAAAATATGGTCATGTGCTTCTGTCTGTTTAAGGCTTAGAATATAGAAAATCAGGACAATAGGAGCATTGGCAAGCAGTTGTGACTGAGGAGGATGCACAATAGCTTCTATTTTTTGATGAAAAATATCTTTATTTATGGCTTTCACAATTTCACGTTAAAGTCATCCAATAAAAATATAATGAGGTCCAGATTGAATTTCATCTATAAACATAAAAATCATGAAACAAGTGAAATTAACTTGATAATTAACTTTACTCAACACAAACACACAAAACCCAACTGAGGTTTAAAAAATCTTATTGGCATAGTTTAGCATCTTTATGTCATACTACCTTCAAAATCTGGTGTGTGTTACACAATAGTTCTAGAAAGCTAATCATAGTCTGTTCTAGTTCCATGACTCTTATGGGTTGAATTATTTTCTTCCCCACTGAATCTCTAAACCTCAGTGCCTCAGAGTATGACCTTGTTTAGAGATAGGACTTCCAAATCCAATATAATGGTGACCTTATAAAACAGGAAAATTTGGAGAGAAACACACACACAGAGTGAAAATAACATGTGGACCCAAAGACACAGGACGGGTGATGCGTGTACAGGAAGAAGAACACAGAAGGCAATTGTCCAACAGCAGAAGCTAGGAGAGGTGCAAAGAACCGATTCCTCCTCACACCCTCAGAAGGAACAAGTCCTGGCGATGCCATGATCTTAGACTTCTAGGATGATTCTTTTCAGCAGTTGGATCTACCCAAGCTAAGGCACTTTATTATAGCAGCCCTAGAAGACTAGTGTGTGAAGACATGCATGTCATGGAACTCACCATGTGTGAATGTGTGACCAGCTCACTTTTCTATGTGAAAGAATAAGCTTTCATGAATACTAGCATAGCAGGTGGATGAGCATATAACTAAATTTTAAAAGTGACATACTTCTTAAAGAATTTTAAAAGACATTGAAGTAACACCAGAGGGAAATACTTGATTACCCAACATATGAAACTATGTTAAATCAATGTCTAATAAATGAAATTGAAAAGAAAGGAAAAATTTGAGGATATATTGGCAGCAAGTATAACAAGGATTTGTGTTACTAATAAAGAAGTCTATATGTATTACTGAAGTCACAGACCAAAATACTGAGTAACAGAACAGAAATAAAAAGATGAACAAGTAGAAAGTGAAGTTGACAAAGAGAGTAAAACAGGTGGTCCCAGCCCTCACTGCTCCTCTGCTGTAACCACTGATTTAACAACTCTCTGCAGGTGAAAACACCTCAGGAAAACCTTAGAGTCTGGTTATGTCCAGCTTTATGTATCTTAGTCATAACTCAATAAAGTGATTTTAAAATAAAGATTAACAGCAAATAAAGGTGTTCAATATAACTAGAAATCAAAGAAATGTAAATTCAAATGAGATAATATCTTTTGTCTGGTAAATTGGCACATACTTTTTACATTCATAAAATCTGCAATATTGAGTGAAATGACAGTTATAAAATTATTTCTGAAAAAATGCATTCACTGTAGCACTATTTATAATAGTAAAAAAATAAACAAAGAAAAAACTTAAATAGTAAAAGACCAGAAATTCCAGACTGTCCCCACATAGGGGTTTGATTAAATAAACTACAAATATCTATATAATTACTATTAGCCAGATAAGTGATGATTATCTAAACCTTTTGGGTAGTGGAATGAATTCTGATTGTATTGGTATTTTTAAAAAGAGATACAAATAATCGTGTACATAGTATGCAGATAGTTATCTTACAGTGAGAAATGTGTACATAAGTAGTTTTTATGTTTTTGAAATGATGAATAAATGGCTAAAAAGAAAGTTAACATAGAGGAGGAAGTGATGCAGGGGCACAGAAGGGAAGCTAGCTATCTCTGAAGTTAAAAAACAAAACAAGACACTTCCCAAAGTCAGAAGTGAAAGAAAACACATCAACTGTTGTTTAAGTCGGCAGCTTGTGTACACCAGGCAATTTTAAGTGAATCTAGAATACAATAATGTGATTACAAATCCTTATTAAGAAAGACTAAATCCAGAAAGCATAAAAGATATAATTACTTTTGATAAGTCCATTTTTAAAAAATGTAGTTTGCTGTTGCAGTGTCCCAGTATGCTGCTCGGACTCCTGGTGATCCTCCCACTTTCAGCCTCTCCAGCACAGGGATTACAGGTGTGTGTCCTGGGGGCAGGGCCAGTGCCACATGTGGTGTCGAGGATCAAACCGCAGTCCCTGTGCTTGCCTAAGCTTGCCTAAGCAGGTGCTTTAGTCTGCTGAGTTATCTTGCCAGACCAATAATTGCACTGTTGATGACAGTGTTTGAGGAGGAAATACATTCATTAAATGGCAGAACCTAATGCCACTTGTTTGAATATGAGCCAAAGTTAGTAACTTGCCTCTCTAGAGAAGTGTGGCAATGATGCGTGGCTCCAGAGGCTAGGTCTTCATCAGAACCATAGCTCCCTGCTATTCTCCTAGTGGCTTGCTCTGGGTTCGAGAAATGCCATGGGGACATTCCACCAGTTCTCTGAAGGGGTCCATATGGAAAAGAAATACTCCCCGTATCCCAGCAACCATCCCCCACTTGTCAGCTCTCTACTGTATGTGAGACCCCTTGGAAGCAGATCCTTCAGCAGGATGCTAGTCAGGCCTGTGGAAAACTACAGCCCTGGCAGCCTGAACCACATAGCAAGAGCCCATCTCAAAAGAAAAAAAATGAGTTAAGTCAAAAAGCTTTTGGGGTGAGTCAAGCCACTAAGATTTAGGGTGATTTGTCAAGAGGCAGAATGTACATAAGAGGGGGCCCGCAAATTCTGTAGGCAAGTGGCCAGGTGAGACTGTGGTCAGCAGAAAACATTGGCCACTTTCCATGGACAAGAATGGATGCCTTGGGGGGCGGATCTAAGAGTTCGGACAAAGAATTGAGAGCCATGGATTTCATGGTTAACATGGATGGACTCCTGGATGTCTCCCATTTTCTCTCTCTCTCTTTCTTTCTTTCTTTCTTTCTTTTTACTTTTTTAAACATAACAATGTTTTTTAATATTTCTATTACTTTTAATAAGAAATACCAATGTGACAGTTTTAAAACACATTAGTAGTACATTCCCAATAATTGATACAGTGCATATTGTTGTCCTCATAGTAGTTATTCAGAGCACAGGATGCAGACGTGATAATTTTTCTAATCACTATTGGTACAAAAATTTCTTCTCATTGAACTAAGAGAAGATTGGACTATGTATACATAGTCCAATCTCCCATAATAGTAGTGGATTACTGGCAGAACTGGCAATGTCAGAAGCTGTTGATTTAAGCCTTTTACAGCTCAGCAGACTAATCTAGCTTTACATTTCATGCCCATTTTCTCATTTTAAATAGCAGTTGTGAGGTTTAAAATGACCATCTTATGCTTACCCCACCACATGTGAGATGCACATGGAAGAGGGAACAATTGTTTTCTTTGGGCCACAGGTCTTATACTGAGGATTTGTACTTAGGGGGCAGAATCCAATGATCCACACTTGAGAGGTCCCCGCCTCACCTGGGCCTATTAGGTGACTGGACTTAATACTAGTGCTCTAAGGGATGAGGTTATGGAGGAGACTCGCAAAACGGAGAGGACAATTGGTCATGGCAGTGCATGTCTGAATCCCAGCACTCAGCAGGCTGAGGCAGGAGGGTCACTGTGAGTTCAAGGCCAGCTTAAACTGCATAGTGAGACCTTGGCTCAAAAAGAAGCCCCCCCCCCAAAAAAAGGATGAGAACATTTTACATGTGGGAGGAATGTACATTCTAGCCATAGAAGAAAAAGAAATATGCCCAACCTTTTGCTTTTCACTGGGCAAGACTAATTCTTCTCCTTTTAAATGTACACAGACATAGTGACTCTTACAAGAACAGAAGGTGATAGAAACAACGCCATGTGATTTCTTAGGTGAGGCCATCAAAGGCATCACTGTTTACTCCCAGCACCAGTCACACTGGGGGGATCCAGAACCTCTTCCACAAGGGTCTCCAGAGAGTGTGAGAGGCCCCTGCGCAGTGCACAGAGGTCTGCTGGCAGCCAGCTAGCTCACCATCCATGTGAGCATGCCCCAGGCAGACGGATCCCTGGCTCTAGCTGGGCCTTCGGTGACAACAAGCCTGGCCAGCATTTGTCTGTGATATCATGGGAGACTCTGGCCCATACTGTAAGCAAAACTGCTTAGGATGAGCTGATCTATAGAAACTGTGGCATATGTAATTAGTCTACATGGTTGTTGCAAGCCACTGAGTTTTGGTGTAGTCTAATGAAGCAAAGGCATAATCTTATAGGCATTATTGGTGGAGGAGAAATTAGCTACAGCTGTGAGATGGATGAGCTGAAATTTGAATTCTAATGATTGTAGAGCAGTGGTTCTCAACCTTCCTAATGCTGTGACCCCACAATACAGTTCCTCATGTTGCGGTGACCCCAAACCAAAAAATAATTTTGGTGGCTACTTCAAATTACTAATTCCAGTAAATAACATTTCACCATGGCATAACATGGGTTTAAATATGTATTTTCCAATGGCTTTAGGTGACCCCTGTGTTTTGGTTGTTCAACTCCTGCCAGGCTCTTGAACCACAGGTTGAGAACTGATGTAGAGGTTTAGTCAGAGAGGAGTGAAGGTAGAGGAGAGGAGGAGGGAGGAGAGGGAGGAAGAAGAGGAGAGGAGAAGGACCAGGAAGGGGAAGGGATATTATTTAGCTCTGTTGACTGACAAAAACCTTACACAGTGAGCATCATAGCACCCAGATTGTGTTTTGACATAAAAGTTCCCATGTAAGATAATAAACTCGCAGCCTAGAGCTCTTTGAGGAAATAGTTCTGCAAGTTTGAAGAAGTTTCTACTAGTTCTATACATAAAGCAGAAAATATTCAGTAAGATGAATCCATGCCATCTCTTCACCCCACAAATGAAGGAAGGAATGAACAAAGACTAGAAAAAAATGCCAGGTCTTGTTAAATACTCAGAAGCCAACTAAATAGGCTCTCCCTGTAGAGCACAGACATTTATAGCATTGCTAAGATCCTAACTGCAATGTTTCAATCCATGCATCCATGATGATATTAAAAGCAGAATGGCTCCCTTTGGGTTATATTGAGGACTTGCTTTATTATTTTGATAGTTAATAAGAAAAGGGAGGGGCTGGGGAGATAGCTCCGAGGCACAAGTGCCTGCTGGGCAAGTGCAAGGTCGTGAGTTCGAACCCTGGTCCCACAAAAAAAAAAAAAAAAGAAAAGGGAGTAAATAAGCATTCATCCTGCCATGCCAGTATGAGTTATGCCTCCACAGAATCAAATAATAAAAGAGAAGTTTGTTTTGCTAGAAGTATTCCAATTATTAAATGAAAAAAAAAAAAACAACAGTAGAGGGAGAATTTTTAAAAATTTGTAATGAAATGACAGATCTATAGAGATACTCAGGTAGTCTTCTGTGTCTCCTGGACTGCAGACAATACTGCTCATGAAGGATCTTGCCAAAGCAACGAGCATGAATCTGAGCAAGCTCTAGATTCACCTATGTTTAGGAAACATGGAAACAGAGAAACACGGTCAGTTATAACATATGGATCCAACTAGCAAAACGCAAATGGGAGGAAGCTCTAGCAACAATGACTACATTCTTTACAAATACATTGCAAAGACAAAAAGATGCTGGGTGTGGAGGCACACAGCTGTAATCCCAGTACTTGGGAAGCTTTGGTAGGAAGATGGCTGTGAGTTCGATGCCAGTGTGGCTGCATAGCAAGACTGTCTCAAGAAGAGAATGAGGGAGAGAGAGAGAGAGACAGAGAGAGACAGAGAGGCACAGAGAGAGAGGGAGAGACAGAGGGAGAGAAGAGAGAGACAGAGACAGAGACAGAGACAGACAGAGACAGAGACAGGGAGAGAGGCAGATTTATCAGGCAGGAGGAAGGGAAAGTAATAACGTTTTAAGCAATATGCAAAAATGCCCAACATACATTAAAGTAAAAAAAATCATGAATTACAATTGAATTTAGAAAACAAATCCATCTGAATTTAAAAGAAACATGCAGTACAAAATTTAGAAAAAAATATAAAAATAGTAACAAGTATTATTTGAGTTGCAGGATTATTGGTAATCTAAGAAGCTTCTTTTTGTGTTTTAAGGGGCAAATATTCATAATCGCTGTATCATATATCTTTTGGAACAGGTGAAAGGAATAATTCAGTTTTGACAACTGGTAAAAAAGACTTTAAAAAGTCTTTCCCTTCTTAACTTCCTTCCTTCCTTCCTTCCTTCCTTCCTTCCTTCCTTCCTTCCTTCCTTCCTTCCTTCATTGCTGGCCCTGTGCTTCCATCCGCTGAGATTTTATGCTCTACAACAAAATGAACGGATCCCCCTGGACTGTAATGAGCTGATGGGTCCTGTCTCCCTGGTAACATTGTTTTATGAATGCTTTGTGGGACAGACCTAAAAGGGAAGAACCAGGGATTCACAGACTTGATCTAGCAGGTCAACAGTTGAACTTTAGAGTCTACCTTTTGGTAGCTGAGGAACATGAGAAGGTAGCAAACAGTCTCCCTATAACCTCAGTTGGGCACAGATGGGCCAAAGCAACAAGTTTATGCTATAACGTTGCCAAGGCAACAGCAGCTGCTTCTGGCATCACAGAAGGTGGGGGAGGGGGAAAAACAAATAAAGAGCCAGCACAATTGTGTAAGTCTTTCCTAGGGAAACAGGAAAGAAAATTGTAAAGTAGCAAACATTATCTATGTGAGCCTGCTTTTATACTACTCAAAGTGTCGGCAACAAGAAGCAAATGATGTTTTTCACATTATAATCTGCCTGAAACCAAATAGGAGCCCAGTACCTCTTGTCATGTTTTCATTTTCTCTTTCACGTCTCTGAATAGCGATGAACAGACTTTCTTACAGCTTTATCCCCTTGAGTATTAAAACACGTTGATGTTTTTCTGTGACAGTTGTGGCATCTATTCATGTGGTGGAAAGATGCTTATTATCTCTTTACTGGGTCTGGATGTGAGGAAAGAGTCGCACTGATCCTCTTCTCACTTTTGCCACCCCCTTCAATGGCAGGAGGAGAAGGCAGCAGCAAGGAGGGAGCGAGAGCAGCGAATTTGGGTATGTGCTGAGACACCGTGCTTCACCTGCAGGAGAGCAGTCCACACTGGACACCTGCGAGGACCTGAGTCAGGGCTCTCCCGTTGTCGGGCACTTCCCACTTCACCGTGATAGTCCTTAGGAAGGGACCAGAGCAAAAGGTGACTCGAGGGAAATGGAAACCATGATGTGGAGGGGAGACCGGCCATCTCATTCCAAAGCATATCAAGCTGGGGCAACAGAGGTGTGATGCGTGGGTGTGGGAAGAGTTCCTTGTCCATGCTTGCTCTAGAGAGTGCACAACTTTTGCTGGTCCTGGTTTGCTCCTCACGTGCCCTAAAGTAGAGAGAATCTGCAGCCCTGTTTGGGTCCAAGTCAGGCTGAATTTTTTTCAAAAGTCAAGCCACTTGGGCACCCGGATAAGAAGGTTCAAATGTTAGAGTGACACAGTCAGGGAGCCTGGATCTTTGGTCAGATAGTGCTGCTCATCACTGTGTCTAGGAGGCTCGATCGCAGGTGGGCTTTGAGGGAGCCCAGCCTCCCTGGCCTCTGCAATCTCTCAACAATAAGTGGGGATGCTGAGGGCAACTTTGTGATCTTGGGTCATGGACAGGGCCCAGCACCCAGAATATTACTGATCAGCATTCTCCTCTGAGCTGGTATGCAAAACCTATGCATACCACAGGAATGGAGGCTCAGCTAGCTTGCTTCTTGGATTTAAGAGTAAGGCCAGATAAAGTAGGAACACTGACCAGGAAGCTCTGTTACAAATTGCTAAGAGGTCAGTGTGAGGCTTTATCAGACAAAAAGTACCAAGAAAATACAGGAAAATGGGGGTATAGACTTTGATTTTAAGAAACTGGTGAAAGTGATTTTGGAGGCTGGCAAGGGCCAATAGGCAGCCTAAAGGCTGGGGAAGAGTTGACATGGTGGTTAAGCACAAAGATAGCTTAAGCAGAGCTCCTTCTTCTGAGAGAGCAGTCTTTTCCTTTGAGGGCCTCTAACTGCTTAAGTGAGGCTCATCCACATTATGGAAGGCAACCTTTCACATGTTAAATCTTATCAAAAATTATTTTTATAGAAACCTCAGACTAGTGTTTCACCAAATATCCAGGTTCCATGGCTTGCCCAAGTTGACACATAAAATGAACCACAACAGTACCCCTCCAACTCTGTTCCAATGCTGGACATCCTTACCTTGTGAAAGAACTTTAGACACATCAGAAGCCATGATCCCAGAGTCACTTGAGCCATGAATGTACAGTTAATAGCATGGCTTTCACAGAGTAACTGGGATCAGATACCAGGTTTTTATAAAGACCATCAAAATTCTACATTAAGAATCATATCAAAAGGCAATTTCTACCACAGAACCTGGGGCTAATTTATATTTTTCCAGTCTCTTACATATTAAGCGAAAGAAGAAAGTACTTACAAGGAGCCCTATATTTTGGGCCAGAGGCTCTACATTTAGGTCTGCTACTTCAGCAACCCTAGTAAAGATGGTCCTACCTGTGCTGACCATGGAGTGGGGAAGGTTTGCTACTTATCCATGTCAGTTACACTAGGTCCAGGAACAGAGCTCAAGGATGAAACCTTGCTGAGGTTTTCTGGCTCTCTCAGAAGAATGATGCCACTATAAATGAGAAATAGCTGCTTTTAAAGCAGAAGGGAATGAAACCAAACCAAGCTGCTTGTCTCTGAGGATGACACCTTCGTCTTTTCTCTCTTTCAATAAAACCTCACCAGGTCCTGACAGCTTTCTCCCCGTTAGGGCTCCCTGCCTGCTTTCCTTCCTGTGGAGCAACCAGAGAGTGAGTGAGCAGTGAAGAGCTACTGCTGTGCCCTGCTGTCAGGAAGGACCTAGGGGCACCCCGAGTTTCAGAAGGTGCTTCTTGGGGTCTACGGAAAGAGGTGCTCTTAGACTCTGTGCTGAAAGGGGACCATAGAACAGCTTTCCTGGTGTATAATTTACAAATAGCAAATGCTTCAAAGCTGTACGTGTATTCCCAGCAATTCTAGCCTAAGAAACTTTCAGTGTATTTTGCTAATAGTGAAAAACTAAAATTGACATAAATGCCCAACTACACAGAGGGTCAAATAAATGAGTTACGTTTCATCTTGAGAATAGAATACTTAACTGTTAAAAATAGTAAGTTGATGCATTTTCTGCATCCTCAACCTCTATAATTTTTTAGAAGAGTGACTTAAATACAAGATGCATTTGGAAGAGTTAAAAAATTTAATGTTCATTGAAAGCATTAATGTTTAATCATTTGACCAATCTTGTATACCTATATCTATTAATCTAAACAGATTTGATGATGAAAATATGTCATACAACCACTGTTAAATTTTTCTTGTTTTGAAATTCTGTACTATATATATTCTTGCTTGTTACTGTTTTTCTTTGTTTCTGCTATTTGTACTCTTTAAAATAAAATTAAACGTATTAAAAATAGTAAGATGATGTTCATGTATGTTTGTGTACATATATGTACATGAATATATGTGTGTGTGTGTCTACTTGTGCAAAGACATTCATCACACATTAATGGGGAAGTAAATCAAAATGTTTTACATGTAAAATTTATCTATACAGAGAAAATAATTGGATGAATGTACACCAAAATATTCAGTGGCTTATCCCTGGGTAATAGAATTTTGCTTGGTCATTTTATCTCATTTTACTTTACTATTTTTCTACACCAATTATATGTTACTGGTGTGTTTAACATAAAGGGAAGAGAACATTTCCTAGAGATTAATACTGGCAGCCTACTGATCTGCCTAATCTTTATTAGAAGAGTTTTGCTGGGTGCTTAAGGCTCATGAGGGTTTCAGGGGAGGAAACTATTCTGGTAGTTTCCACTGTCCACTGGCATTTTAATGTCAGTGTTGATGTAGCCTCTTAGATTGATTTCTCTCTCTTTCTATCTCTCTCAAAACAAAATCCTTGTGGATCCTAACACAGAGCTCTCTCTGTAAACTAGGTCTAGCTTGCGTGCTGTACAGAAGCAAAGCCATCTATTTCCATGAAATGCCCTAAAACCCTCAGAAGGACAGAAAATATTTCCTTGGGGCTTGCTAACTTAAATTAATCAAGAAGGTTCTGGGGCTAATGCCATAAACCAGAAGACAGGAACACAAAGGCAGTAGTAAAAAAAAACCTTGAGAATACACATATGTGCTTGTGTGTGTGTGTATGTGTGTGTGTGTGTGTATTGTGAGAAGTGTCATGTGTTGCATGTGTGTTAGTGAAGAGTGCTGTGTGTATGTGTATTGGTGAGAAGTGTTGTGTGTGTGCGTGTTGGTGAGGAGTGCTGGCTTCTTTTCTTCCTTTTTGTGTACTCTGAACCCTGCTAGTCCCACTGCATGTGATGAGAGGGTGTGCAGTGATGCCATTTCTGGATAATTCTGGAAAGTTTGCCCAGAGCACTCAGGACATAGAACACCCAGAAGGCAGCAGCACTTTCCAGATTGGATGCTGCAGAAGGGTCAGAGCGTAGTCACTTTCCCCTGCTGTCCTCCTGAACTGTTGCCCAGGCATCAGAGATTGGGTCTCCTCACTGCACGAATAGTAAGAGCTTTTGAGGTGGCCTCAGAATTGCTGACCCTGAAACACAAGGTAGAAGGCTGAGATGCCACTGCTTCCTAGATAGCAACGCACATGGAGTCCCTGGGGAAAGGCACTGAAAAGGTTCCTGCTGGAGGATCTGCCCTCCACCTGGGATTCTGCCTAGTCTCTTTCTCTGCTCTCACTGTTTACCAGCCCTCAGACGGTGGAACAGGCTGAGTTTTTCCATTTGTAACTTATTAAGTGGGTTCATAAAATCAGTCCATAGGCATTTATTATCCCATTATTGCACTCCCGACCCTGAGATGTAAAATACTACCATGTAAAGAGTTTAAGGCTGGAGGAACAAGATTTTCATAGATTATAGGAAGAGTGCAATTCTTTTAATGTATGGCTTTCTGTAGGAAAGATCACAAAGATCCCAGAGCATGATGCTCAACATCCCTTCTCCTCCTGACCTTCCTCACCCTCCCCTCCCCTAGGCCCCTCCCTCTGTCTCCCCTCCCTCTATCTCCCCTCCCTGCCTCCCTCCTTCT